>JAKRRZ010000758.1:0-16494 GCA_022627015.2 Podosphaera aphanis | reverse complement strand
CGTCTTTGTCTGTCATGGTTGCACTATCTTCACTTCCACGGCTTCTAGTGGCATTTTTATCGATTTCAACTATTGGATCCTCAAACGGATCATCTTCCTTTCTGTTAGACGCGTTAATTCGACTCATATCGAAGGGGTCTGCCGTTTGTTGTTGTTGTTGTTCCAATTGTTCTTAATATAATATTCGTTTGGCGGAGTCACGTGAGAAGCACAGACTCGATGGATTTGTCTGGCGCATTAAGGGACGTTGAATACTACCCGGCCATCAGCACTCAGCGGCACACAACACTTTCTCCCAGCTGCGTAAATGCTTTTTCTGCAAGCCCCTGCAACGTAGCCTGGCAAAATCTATCTTTCTGAGTTTGAATTTTTAAACATTTCAAACTAGGCTTGCGGGAGATAGTACTAGTATAGCCAAATTTGTGGGTGCACGTGCCTTTACAAGGATATTTTGACGGTAAAGACAGCCGCCAAATTTGTGGGCCGACATGCGAAGTTAACAATTTTCAAACCCGTGTAGGTTTTTGTACAGCCATTTAAATAAAGATATGCGACAATGCTTTTGCAGCTGAGCTTCGCGCGCACAGTGGTGCTATCGCGGATTTTCATTTAAATGATTATTGAAGGTTCTGGGGCAGTTGGCGTTTGAGGCAATTTACTTGTGGGTTTAGTCGGGTGGCACCAGACTAGTATGAATGAATTATGTGTGAACACATGCTTATGCTGCTAGGCGCTGAAAAAGTCCGCAGAGAAATTAGTGGCATCCGCAGGGATCTGATCAACAACGATACCCTAAATCAAATGGCAGCGACAATATCTGAATGCTGTGCGGGAGAATGAGATAATTCTTGATAGTCTTGACTAATCTACTAGCCCTGCCACCAACCAACTTCTTAGCACCGTGTTTCTTTGAAAAGTCTCTGCATCCAAGCCGGTCCATCGACCAGTCATCAAACCAGCTTCCGGTGCAACCTTTCTTTTGCTCGTTTCTGTGACTGCTGGTATGGCTAGATAGTGTTGAGCCATTTTGGCTAAAGTTGGAAATCGGGTACTGTTTGCTTTCCACCATTGCAGTGGATCTTTCTCGTGGTGGATTTGAGCGAGACTCAAGTATTGCACGAGTTCATTGGTGGATCGCGATGCTTTTCGTCTCTTGAAAGGATGAATATTACTCATCGCTGTGATAGTGGGAATATGAGGATTTCCTTCGGAGGAGTTTTGAGTTAGTGCTACTGATGAATACCGGTCAAAGATGGCCTGGATTTGCTCAGTTTTTTTTTTCATTTCATCTCTCATAGCGCTGGCCGTCATATCTTCTTCTTTGTAATGTTCCATATTGAAGCGTGGATCTAGAAGAACGGCTAGCGTACAGTTGTCGCTTGATACATCATAGTACTTCTCCATCTTCTGAAAGGCCACTTCGGCTGCTTGCTGCAAGTCCTCATTATCAGCCCAAGTGCCGTTTTTCACCTTCTCACAAGTTTCCAGCAAGACGCTGTGCCAAACGACGACGAGTGAGAAGGCCTGATTTTTGTTGCTACAGCATTCCTTGGTCGCTTTAGCGAAAGGCTCAAGAAATGCAGCAATGCTCGCCAATTTTGTCCATTCATTACGGGAGATGTGGAGTTCTTCGTGATGTTCCCCTTTTTTTCATTAGCTTTATTCGATATCGGTACGTAATGAAGGTTCTTACCTTCTTCGATGAGTTCTATTATACATTGATGGTGCTGTTTTTGGTGTGCTAGTGCTTGGTTCATCATTTCCCAAATTGAAGTCCATTGCGCTTCGACGGGTAAGACAGCTGGCTTGGGCTCTATATTGAAGCTTTGACACACTCTGTTGAAACGCTGTCTTTCTTTATCAAAACAATTTACTAAAAATATATGATTTTGAAGTTTCTTGATAGTTCCCTCAACCAACTTGATTGTATCCCGAGCAACAAGATTTAGTAGATTGGCAAAACATCTTTGATGGGCATGAAAGTCTTGTAAGATTCTCTTTTGTACAGCTTCACCTACGAATGTATCATTATTTGTTGTCTCATCAGTTGTGAGACCTACTACTGGAATTTCTTCCAAATCACCAAGAGACTTATGTTCTAAAAATTCTTTGAAAGCGGCTTCGAATTTTCTAAAGGTATTGCGGCCATCGTGAGGGTCTATCAACGGAACCATGTCTAATGATGCTTCTTTCAGTTCCCAATCGTGGTTTATCCAATGTAATTTAATCTCAAGCAGATATTCTTCAGTTGGCAAGCACAAGACATTCGTTGTCAACGAGAATTTGTTTGCTTCTTTACAAATCCGGGCTAACACTGCAGGTTTACTCTCATTGTACAACGACTCCCCCATCTTCAACACCGCAGCGGCTGAAGGTATTGTGATCTCGTCATTGAGGTGGCGGATCATTTCCTTAAATGCCGATTCTTCCACAATCTGATGGGAGAGTTTTGCGTCTGCTATCCATCGGATCAGATGCTTTTCAAACATCCGTTGCACGTGCCCGGTATCAATTTGAAGACCGTCGAAGAGACGGGGATGAGTGACCGGTGTCACAATCGTTGCTTCGGTTGTGGCTCTCATCACTATCTCAGCCCATGCTTCCTTATGTTTCGATGCCATATGTGAGACTAAATTTTGTTTTGAGCTCTCCAAAGCAGTCAATCGATCTGAACAATGCATGCATTTTCGTTTTTTGTTGAAGATTGTTCCCTCAAATTGTGAGCTGGCTAGAGACGCTTGACTGATCTGGATGTGAGTCGAAACATTGCCTTCATGGCTGGACATCCTCCGAAGAAAAGAACAAGGTTAAGACCTGAGTAAGTAGAGAATTTCAGTCCTCTCGACAGGTAAATTGAGGCAAAGGAGAATTTGCGGTTTGTATATTTGAGTATTTACTTACACCTGCACGAATCTGACCCGACGTTGTCACGTATGTCACATGACGTTGGCACGTCATAATTTTGTCTATTTGTTTTTTTTTTTGATTTCATATACCCGATCTGGCGCCTTTGGGCCCACGCAGGTGTTGACTTCAGTCAGATACAACGATGATATAGTTGTGATGAACATCATGCCTCGGATATCATTTGCAAGAATCACTACGGTTGTGGCAGGCGGCTTTTTCTTCACCCCTACCGAACTATACTATCCGTGAAACTCACTCAAGGGAAACCTCTCAAAAAACCTTGAGTTATCCAGACATGCCACCATCATCATCGTAGCTTCCCTCAGTAAGGTATGGTCTACTGGAGTCGAGGCGATCTTCTGTCTCGAGTGGAGTAGATATTCAGGCTACCCAAACCCTACTTGGAAGACCGGCCTGGATGGTATACCACTACACCATCCGACATAATTTTATCTATTGTTGGTAAGATAAGCGGTATAAAGTTCTACCTCTGGTGGTCACACACTCGCCTCACAGCAACACCACCCGTTATTTTCAATGTAATTACACAACCCAATCTTCATCTGATCGCCATGTCAACAAATAATTATTGAAGGTACCACGTGAGATTTCATCCTAAATATTTCCAGCCTATATGTTTGACTTCAACATAGTGGCTGGCCTGCAGCTCTAGAAGCGCTTGCATCCTTCTTGCATCCACGACCGATTTAATGTAAGCAAACGTGATGTTACAATCTGCATGAACTTTCCAACGGTGGTGATGGTTAGAATTAGATGTAACTCGACTTTCCACCTTAAAGCTTTTAAACTCGAGACTGGCCACTTATGCTGCCTCCCGAAGCCCTTGAATAAAAGGTCTCCTTCACACTTTTTTATCTCAAACACAATATTTCCGCAACACCACAAATATGGATGCTTTACTTGTGGAATCGGGATCTTGTAGTTCTTCAAATTATTTGAAATCACAAGAAGGTATAACAGACATTTCTCAATCAACGCTGAATAGGCACTTCAATATCAAAAGTATCAGTCTCAGCCATTACGCATAAGTCAGCAGGAGATAGAGATATTAAATTATATCAGGCGACCCTTGGAGTGTTGCCTACCCTTAAAATCATATTTTATTAGGAATATCTCCTGAGACCTTTGTGGGTCTTCATCTTCAAAAAATTGGGTTTCTCGCTTTACCGTTCGACGTGAGTAAGAACCTGATACTGGAATTTTCGACAGTATCGACCTATTATGATGGTAAATCTTGAAATCTTGGTCTGAAACAAGCTCCGAGAATTATTCTACAAAATCAATCAAATAATGGACTAATTAAACATAACTGCCGAAGATATTTACAATATGTAAGAGAAAGGATTCCTTGTCCAAAAATCTCAAAAATCTCGTACAATTTTCACCAAGAGTTTTATGATTCAGGAAAGCTAGTTAGAATTATTCAGGACGGAAATTGAGAAAGGATACATGTGATTTCTACGATCTACGCAGATGGTAGCAAGTTATCACCTGCGCTCACTCATATGGAAACATCAGGCGGAATCCAAGACACCTGGCTCGATGGCTTCAATGCAAAGCAGCATAAATGCTTTTATCTCCATCGCCCATTGGATAGACAAGTCGTGAGCATGATATCCACTCGTTAACTCAGATAATTGAGCCCAAGACAAGAAGCAAGGTCCAAAGAGAGTAGTTGCTGCTTTTCCTCGATGGTCTGGGATCATACATCAAAAGAGAATTTCTTGAATAATGTCAAAAACCTAGGATACGGGTAGCATAATATTCACCACACTCTACTCATCGATTTGTTTGCTCCCGTTAAACGGTATTTCGGATAGAAAATGAGCATCTCCAAGAATCTCTTAGTAAAGCCAACGCAAAGAAGTAGAATAAAGGGTCAATTATCTAGCTGTTGCGCACAGAAAATGGTTCTGGTGCAGTATTTTTTGGACCCTCTGAAAGACAGCGCTACAAAAGCAGAACAAGTGTCCAATATGTGTTGCAGCTGTCTTATTACGTATAGTAAAATCAATATGAGTGACATTTAGGAACTCGGCTGACATGAGGTAACCTTTAATTATCACTATGAATATGAGGATATACCCGGCACTTAAATGCAATTTACATCTGAAATCGACGATAATCTTTCCCTACCACAACAGAACAATTAATTCAAATGGATATCGAACATGCTTAACAGTCAATCTCAGTTCACGAAAGTGACCGACACAACTACGCCCTTTTCATCCTGGATACTGGACAACTACAGTCTACCAGGGGGGGCTATCGTACTTCAGGCTTCACCATGCAGTAACTTATGCAGATCGTGTGGGGCACGCCACCACCTGCTCCTCCAGGTCTAATGTGGAATTCTCAATACCTTATTCAATCCGACTTCTCACTGGATGGTTCTGAGCCTCTTCTACTTCGAGCTCAACCAGAATTTGAGGCAGTAATATTCCGCTTTTATGTGGACGCGATCTTTGCTGACTGCAAAACTATATTTGAGGCTTATTGCACTCTTTGTTTTCACCTGTTACCTCGCCTAGACTGAGCCAACATTTAAGCTTCGTTCAAAAAAGTCAAATTATATATGAATTCTATAACGGCCCTCGGTCTTGTCAATAAAGTTGGAGGTATTGTCGAGCTAAAACACGGCCGCTCAGATAAAATTCGGGCTTTTCCTAACCCACAAAATCAATCAGAAATCTGCAGCTTCCTAGGAACGACGGGGATCATGCAGAAATTTATTCCTCACTAATCTGAGATCTGCCGACCTTTGTCAAGATTACAAGGTGATGCTCCTTGGCGCTGGGGCGCCTGTGAATAGGTCTCACTCGATATTTTAAAAGAGCGCGTTGCATCTGCTACTGAGAATCATGGTCATGATCCGAACAAAGGTTGTATAATGTACTCAGATGTTTCTGGATATGCTGCATAGCTTAGAAGCGACTAATACAGGGCTCTTCAACTGCTCGTATCAGAACTTATATATGGTAGGTATTATGAGTGAGAAGGCCACAGAGAAGATAAATAGAGGGGGGAGAGATATTGTGTTAAGGACGATATAATGATATAGTATTCTGATCCGATAAGGATGATCCAATATATGATGTGTTGCGATATAAGATCCTGTTCCTGATGACGGGAACAGCCTACATATATCATAATAGTGACTAACTATGTCCAGCCCTTAGCTGAGGTTGTGCGCGACACGCTTAAAGATCCCTCCCTACGTCTTCGCAACATGAACCTGCCACTATCCCATGCGCCGTTCTCAAAGTGCTGATCACATCCCAGCCCTTTCTACACACTACCCGTCACTGATACCGATTGAAGGGCCTCGTGAGGCCTTCGAACTGGCCCAGTAGGGGTGGCAACGCTCGCCCGGGGCCGGAAAGTTGCTTCGGCAGTAGGAACATCTCATTCGCTTCACCTCTCTCAGACTTGGTAAAGCTAATAAGAATACAGAACGGAGAAAAGAGAACTAGGCGAAAGAGTCTCCTGGTGCCGGAAATTTCACTGGATGTTTGGCACCCGAAACACCTCCAGTCTCCCCGAATAGAAACCATTGATGCATTTCCGAGACTCGCACTTGGTCCATGGAACTAATCTAGGGAAGGAATACATTCCAGGGAGAATCGCAGACACCTTGTTACGCACAAAATTTTCAGCGGGTGATTGTTCGGTAGATGAGATACTCTCTACTATGGGCTTATTAACTATTATTGATAAAGATAATCAGTCGAAATGGGTTCGGAAGGACGGGATTGGAAGATATCAGAATCGATTAAATGCCCATCATCACAAGGTCCGGGATGACAGACCGTGTGTTTGGCAGAAAGTACGTTGCTATCTATCACGAGTGAAGATTTCTAGTGCCTTCGAAGCAAAGTTTGCCTATCAACTGTATTTGGTCACTATGAAATGTCTCCAGCTAGTACTAAATAAACCAATGACGAGCGTTATGGAGAAATCTATGACTTCCCTTTACTTACAATGCATCTGTCATAGCAATAAGTCCAATTACCCCTGACGACTCGTATGGCATCGAGTAAGCGAAAGAACTATGGCTAGTAATATCGCATTAAGGGAAAAGAGCGAGCTAGATTATTTTGTTTCGATGACTCGTGGGAAGGGGTACTCATTGTTAAAATATGAAGGTTATCACTTGAGTGATTGTAGAAGTTCAACGATGAGATATTATCTCAGAGAGGTTATCACGGGAAATGTAAGATAAAATGTGTAGACAAATAAGATGATTGGTATTCTACATGGTGTGGTACGTCTTAGGTATTTATACTCTAAGTTCCCTTACTCCGTTATTACTTAAGCAGGTAGTCTCAACTTTGTTGAGTTCCCTAACTTGTGATCTAGTTAGTTACTATCTATTATTATTACTGTTGAGATCTAGATCGGCATAAGTATCTTCGATTACTGGTAAGAATCTTAATTGACTTTTAGTATGCCAGCCACCTATTAAGTGGTTGTATGAAGATCATCTAGAAGTTTATCGTTGATCGACAAACTACTAGTCAGTGACCAATTCTCATTGGTCACTGATAACTAACTATATCGTGTCCAAGAGACACATTTCAACACTCATAATTATCCTGTAGCTCATAACCAGCCAATAGCCTGTAGCTAGTTCTTCAGTTCTTCAATTTGGATTATACTTCAACTTAGATTTTGTGCCTCTCTTGAGTCTTTTGTTTGTGTACTGCTCTTGATTCGTTCTAGGTTCTACTTACCACTCCGCCAGACGACCTCTCCTCGTTATCCCTTCTCCGTCGTCCATTATAGCATCCCCCCTACTTGTAATCGCCTACAGCAGCATCTTTGCAGCGTAAGTCATCGGAGGATCGACTAATCAAGGGCGGTCTATACAAAGTTGTACGGGGATTGATAAAAAGATGTATCGTTAGGTCCGAAGTAGGATCGATGCTTAAGGCTGCGCACGATTTGGAAGGTCATTAGAATCTTCGTGTGACAGTAAAAAAGCTGAACGATATCTTCTGGCCCAATACGACTAACGGTACAGTAGATTTTATTGCTAGGTGCCACAAGTATGGAAAGCTTAGAAATGTACAGAGAAGCCAATCTACATATACATCACTTATTACTACTGAGCCAAACGAACTTTGGGGGGTCGACTTAATTTGATCTTTTCCTGGGATGATCTTAACGAAAGAATGGGCGCTTCGTTGCTCGTGGCCCAACTTTACGACCACCTGATGCGACCAGAATCTAATAGCCTTTAGGACCTTGATAAAATTCTTCCTGGTGTTGAAAATAGGACTAGCTAGATCGAGGTTGAACATACTCAGTCAAGTAATCTCGGTTAGCAATTAACGCTAGCAGGGAAGATTTGATGTATATATTGATACAAGTCAGGAACTTGGAAAGATACACTGAAATATATACAACAATATCGTACTACCTTTATCTTCCCTCTTGAGTGATTGATACCCTCTGCGTAGTCATCCTACACAACGTGTATTTTAATACCTGGAGGTATTTAAGAGTTTACCCATTGTCTAGTGGTGGTGGACTATTTCTTCCGTTTTGTTTGGATATTTCCGGTGATCTGTGCGAACTGTGCTGAAATTATTCGTTGTTTGTCTTAATTATTTGGAACTCGTGGAAACCTAGTGGGCTTATATACCGATCCAGGAAAACACTTTACTGATCGAGAGCTTCAAAATTCCCTTTCAAGTCGAGAATTGTTGAGGATTCAGTTACCAGTAGCGGCTCACAAGGCTACTGGGATGGTTGAAAAGTGAGATTTTCATAGACTTTTCTACACAGAGTTCTGTGGAGTCCCACCCAGAAAATTCCAGTGCAAGATCTGGTTTCGGCAAACAAACTTCATCTCATGAAGATAATAAGCGATCGAAATGATCCCGTAGAGCCCAAACATAGGATGAATTTTGACTTTCCGAAAACTCGAAGTTTTTGGCTATCGATATCAGATTTGATGGATAAATCTCTAGTGAAAATAAAAGTTAAACTTTGAAAGACAGGGACAGTATAAATGGCATCCTATGAAAAGACCTGGATCCATAGATTTAATTGAAAAGGGCTGTTCCAATTCGTACCCCCTTTCTCGTGGTAATGTCCGTGTTTGTTGTAAACTCTTGCATTTCACTGATAGGCGTAGCATGTCCGAAAAGAGCTTCACTGGAAAATGCAAGTATCCCCAGAACAAGTTTAAGATAGAGCATTTCTGTCGACCTAATTTGATATTAGCATTGATAATCAACCACTGAGGGTATGAAGAATGAAAAATCATTTCCAAGTGAAGCTTCATGTTTAAGAGTATCGCGACATTATTTCTCTGATGCTTAAATATCTACTTCTATGACACGCCACATTAGACGACAATGAATAAAACTCCACCTTCTATCCCCAAATAATATTTAAAAAAGTAAACTCAAATCATTAATTCGCATTATTCGCAGGATTTATCAGTGGTATCTCTTACAAAAATCAATCTTCCCATGATTTAATAGTGGGGCAATTTCTCAAATTGGCGATTCAGACTTGATTCTATTGTTGTGTTTCATGTGTATCAGTGTCACTCTGATTTTGTGGGATCTCTGTGCTATTTGTTTCGGCTTCCCGAAGTTGATTTTCTATCTCTGTTTGGTTAGATGCGGCATTTGCTGAGGACTCGTCGTTCTCAACCTGCGTAGCACTTTCTGTTGCGGCCTCGAGGGCTTGTTGACGTTCGGCTTGTCTATTTGCCACTTCTTCCCTATGTGCTATGTGCCTTTCTCCAATTCCAGGGACTAAACTTGCAATGAAAAGCAAAAGAGCCTGCTCTAAACGTCTTACATGGCTGAGAATCCAATTGTCGTTGGTGCGTCTCTGCTGTTCTAAAATTCTAGCAGCAACTTCGGCAGGATCAAGTTCGCCTCTCCGTCGGGCATTGTTTTCCCCACTACCAGTAGCAAGTACTGTCCTTGGACGGTGCCGATCTTCGTTCCCTACAGGCATCCGGGCACCATTGGGAATAACAGGCGCATTTTGAGGATTTGGTGGGCCAAGGGGGATTAGCGCATCAAGGTGTCTACGAATCGGATTCCAGAACTGTTCAGCAGTGCCATTAAAGATACCCGTATACATGATAAAGATAATGAAGGCAAGCCCATTAACCATAAGCCAGCGTGTCCAGCTGGGGTTTCCTGTAGTGAAAAACCATACAAACCCGACTAATCGAGCGATAAGCCATAAAGTTTGGGCAATTTGAGCTCCCATCCCGCCTACACGTACATTGGCGTGTGGTAAAGCAGGATCAGGTAAATTTTCATTCGGGTTGCGTCTTTCGCGAACGGCACGTCGGACAGGAGTCCGAATTCTGTGCTCTAAAAATACACCTTGGTCCACTGGAGGTACAAAAGTAGGACGATGCCGAATAGGGTTGCGTAACGGTGTATAAAAAGTCTGGGCATTACTGATCAAAATTGCTCTAGGACCAGTATGTGACGAAAGAATATAGACTAGAGGTTCATTAGGAGTTGGAGTGTTGTGCGTCGGATAGTCTGCTCTTCCAGATTCATTAGCGTTAAAAGTCGAAGGACTCGATAAAGGAAAGAAAGGCGTGGAATTTAGTGAGTTATTTGTATTGGAGATTTGAGGTAGACTACCTGTCCCTAAAGTCGTAAAGGAAGATGTAGATTGTGGATGAGCTCTGTTGATTTGGATATTTGGTTCGATTCTCGGTATTTGATCATGGGTATCTTGGCTCATATGGGGGTTACTAGAGGTAGGTGATACATTTGGAAGATTATGATTACGCTCTATTTGGTGGGTTTGATGGCGGGGTTGACCAGGTAGCAATGGAATAGTTGTAGTAGTTGCGTTGACTGTCACTTGCCATCTGTCCCCGTTGGGCCCGAAACCTTCACGAATATAAATCGTTGACTGATCTGGCCGTCGCAAATTCGGATCAATTTGATTAGAGGTCGTCCCATTCACACCTTGCGCAGGATACTCTCTTTGAGGAAAATTTTGGTGTCTTTCAGCCGAGCGTAGTCGTTGGCGCTGTTGCTGAGCAATGAAATTTTGTATACTGGTTATCTCCGCTGAGTGATTTATGAGGGGAGCTCCTTGAGATGGGATAGTCGAAGGATTTTGGGTACCTAGTCCATTTAACTGAGACGCGTTAGAGTTTGTTCTGAGAGTTCCTTGTGCCACTGTAGCATTATTTTCTTGATTCTGCTGCTGTTGCAGTCTCTGCCCCACAAGATTACTGGCAGCTTGAATCTGGCGTAAGTTATTTTGATGTCGTTGATTTCGCAACACCGATGTTATTTGAAATCTCTGGGAAAGGTTATAACGTGGGACAGGGCTTACAGCAGAGTGCGGGCTTTCATTAGAAACCACCTCAGTGGCACTGGACGAGTTCGAACGAGATACCATATTTTCTGGAAAGTTTCGTAGCACTAGATGAAGTATATGAAACCCAGAAACCTTGAGCTAGCAAGAAGAATCATAAGTATAACATTTTGTAGTTGGTAAGATCATCATACCATTTCCTCGCCGAAAATTTCTACCATTGTCTCGGTCTCTCTGGCAAGCATGCGACCGCGATGAATAAGTCTTTGCTGTTCATCGGAAGGATTTGATTGAAGAGAATCTCGGATCAAAGCCTTTAACTCTTTCACTTGAGTGTAGACTGATAACTGGTGGAATTCGAGTGTTGGAACACCAACTGATGGAGATACAACTTGAAGGGAAAATGTCGCATCATTATTATCATTATTTTCTTTTGCTTCCGAAGGAGATGGTGCCATTGTAGATGTCTCTATAGGTGACGACTGAGACATTGTATTAAAGAGAAATCTGCATATCCTGGTCGCCGGGAACTTGCTATCATTGTATGAAGACAGATGGTGTTTTAGCTCATTTACATGTGCACACTCCAGGCAATTAGTTATGCGAGTTGGTTTGCAGACTCTGAAACAACCAGAACCGATGACTTTCCGACTCAATCACTAATTACCGGCAATTATCAGAAAAAAGTAGCAGACGAAATCTCGCCTCGAAGGCTTAGATTCAATGAGTTAAAAATGATTTTACGCCGAGCAACTAAAGCACCGAAGAGTCTCTACTTGTTGAGCAATCGCTATTATCCATTGCTGGAGACTCAGCAAATAAATAATCGACAATTCTTATGTCGATGTTACCAAACTCGACTCTTCTCGGCTTCTATCAAATCAAACACAGAGCAGCTCAATTCTGGAAGTTATTTTAACACCAATTCACGAAAAGCCTTGTGTACTGCAAGACAAAACAAATGGTATTTAGTGATTTTAGGTCTAGGCGCTACCATTCTCGGACTTGATCAAGTAAACCGGTACCAGAAAAAAGAACGAAAAAGTAGTAAGTATGACTCCAAGGAATACGGGTCTAGGGAAAGTAAGAAATTATAGTTATCTAATTCTTGTATTAGATTCAGAAAAGAGAGAAAAAGTCAGACCGAGTGGACCATGGTCAGTTCTCAGGAGATCATCCACATTCCTATAAAAAGCTGGCAGATGGTCTGACAGTCATCAGGCAAGTCCAGGTTATGTCAACTCTTCCCTTAAAGGCGATATCCAGACTATGGGGTAAATTTAACGAGTTAGAGCTACCTTACTTTTTACGAGTTCCGGGATTCAAATTGTACTCGTATATATTTGGTGTGAAGTATGATTCAATTCATTTTTGGGAACTTCCCACTTACTATTACCCAGCTTATCAGAAGTATCGGAGCCTGATCTTCACACATATCCGAATCTTGCCTCATTTTTTTATCGTTCTCTAAAGCCCGGTGTAAGACCATTAGATCCAAACCAAAACGCCCTCTTATCTCCAGCTGACGGTCGAGTTCTCCAATTCGGATCGATTGTGGGTGGCGAAGTGGAGCAAGTAAAAGGTATTACTTACAGCTTAGACGCCCTACTAGGTAGCTCCAGTGTCCCAGAGTCATCTTCTGAAGGCGTTTTCTCATCAAGTACATACCCTTTGAAAACGGAAATTCAGAATCTAGATTCGGCTTCTACAAACAATGGGCGTGATGTTAATCAAGATGAAGAGTTTGCAGTAGTAAATGGCATCTCATATACTTTATCTAAACTATTTTCTGGACCTAAAAAACATCCTCAAACAACACCTGAAGATGTTTCCACTGTTCCGAAGACGGCTTCTGAAGCAGAAGTCAAGGCAGATCTTGCTTTAGGGGAAAGGCCATGGTATTCAAAAATAACATCGCAAAATCAAACTTCTTTGCATTACGTTGTAGTATACCTCGCGCCTGGCGATTACCATCGATTTCATTCTCCATGTGCTTGGATCGTGCAAACCCGTCGTCACTTTGCTGGTGAGCTCTATAGTGTGTCTCCGTATCTCCAGCGAACGCTGCCAGGCTTATTCACACTCAATGAACGAGTTGTGCTTTTAGGCCGATGGCGTTGGGGCTTTTTTTCTTATGTACCGGTTGGTGCTACAAATGTTGGTTCTATCAAAATCAACTTTGACAGAGAATTAAGGACAAACTCCTTAACTACTGATACCGCTGCTGACCGAGCTGCTGAAGAAGCAGCCGAACGAAATGAGCCGTATTGCGGCTTTTCAGAGGCTTCGTATGAAGCTGCGAACCCTATCTTACACGGTCACTCACTGCGTCGAGGTGAGGAGATGGGTGGCTTCCAACTCGGGAGCACGATTGTATTAGTATTCGAGGCGCCAAAAGGAAGGAGGCCGAGCCTCGATGAAGGATGGATGGGCGAGAAAACTAAGAGAAGAGGTGGATGGAATTGGGCAGTTGAACGAGGGCAAAAGATTAAAATGGGAGAAGCTCTTGGATGGGTTGATGAAGCTTGATTTGAAATAAAACTGGTTCGATAAAATGAGGTTTAATATAATAAGAATTATTCTGTGGTCTCTGTTACTGCTATCTATTCCAAGGTATTTCTCTAGACTAAAAAGTTAACCATCAAGGTACATGGATAGACTGGAATCGAGATTCGTACTGTCCAAGCCAATCACCACTCTAAATTCGAAGATATCCATCAAGGTCGATATCTTATAATCTGTTTAAGGTGCCCCTCATGACTTTGATATACAAATCATCATTATCATCACCGACACTATGGATTCAAAGATCCATGATGTTATCATCGTTGGCGCGGGACCATGTGGCCTTGCCCTTGCGAGTCGCCTTAGAGAACAAACACCTGGATCTCTTTTCTCGGATTCAGAACATCAAAGATTCCACTTTATAAAAGCTTCATCTCATTCTCGTCAAAATAACAAGCCAATTCATCTTAGCAGACGCTCGAAGACTGCGACAGATCGTCTTGTGTCAGGCCCGCCTGTCAAGAACGGTGACCTAGACATGATTGTCCTTGATGCTCATGGAGAACAGTGGATGCAGTCCTGGAATAAAAACTTCGAGAAACTTCGAATAAGCCATCTAAGAAGTCCGATGTTCTTTCATCCCGATCCTAGCGATAGAGATGGGCTACGAGCATTTGCTTTTCTGGAAGGCAGAATGGATGAATTACGGGAGATTGAGGGTGTCATCGGAAAAGAGTTGAGCAAGCACCAAAGAAAACAAAAGCAAAAGGCCAGGTAATTATCGATCTGTCCAGCACTTTCACCACACTCAAAAATTAATAGGTTTTAGTAAGAAAACTCAACAAAATATCACATATCTCGATGAACGCTTTCGAGATGATTACTTTAGGCCAAGTCAATCTTTATTCAAGGCTTATTGCGAAGAAATTGTAAATCGTTATGATTTATCAAACATTATCGAAAAGTCTCGTGTCAACTCAATTAGCTTCGACTCTACCCAAGATATTTTTACTTTGCAAACTTCTACGGGGACTAAAAAATGCCGAATAGTTATTCTCGCAATTGGGTCTGATCTGAAACCTTCTCTACCTCCGAATTGCCCCTTCACTGATTCAAAAAACGTGGTACATATACTGGATTCTAATGTCGAATCGCTTCCCACAGAGCTTTTCGAGCGACCTCGGAACAGTCTTCTTATCGTAGGTGGTGGACTAACCAGTGCGCAGATTGCAAAACTTGCAGCCGATAGAGGAGTCTCTAAAATATATTTGACTCACCGTGGCGCCTTAAAGACAAAGCATTTCGATGTAGACCTTCATTGGCTTGCAAAGTTTAAAAATAAGTCAATGAGCGAATTCTTCTATGCAGATTCTGACGAGGAAAGATTTGAGATGATGAAAGCTGCGAGGGGTGGTGGTAGTGTTAATCCGGAATTCCGGAATATTATCCAAATGTTGCAAAAGCTGGGTATCTTGATATTAAAAGAAAATACAGAAGTCTGTGGAGCAAGAAGAGATTCTAACGGATCACGCTGGATCGTAAATCTACGAAAAAAAGATGAAAGCATAGAAGATATACAAGTAGACTATGTTATATATGCGACTGGCACCCCAGTCAATATCTCTTCCTTACCATTTATCCAACCGTTTTTGACACAGTATCCAATTGATACTGTTGGTGGTATGCCATGTGTAACTGATGAATTGATGTGGAAAGAAGAAGTTCCTCTGTTTGTTACCGGAAAATTGGTAAGATTCTCGTGTATCTTTAAGTTAATCTTGTCCCATAGTATTGATCTTTAAACTTTCATGGGTTGGAGAGAATTCTGCTAACGATACTGGTGTCTTAGGGAGGTTTGAGGCTTGGCCCAGCAGCTGGGAATTTGGAAGGCGCAAGAGTGGGAGCAGAATTCATTGCAGGCAAGATTGCTGAACTCGTTTCACTTTGGACAAAGAAGGCAGAGAACTTTGAGCCTTCAATCGATCATTTAAAAAATGGCGTGGATATGAGGACTTTAGGCTTGGGTCACACTAATCAGTTTGACATTTTAAGCTAAAAAATATAAGCTCCGGCGACGAAAATAACAATTTATTCACAATTACACTGAAATAAATTTGTCTATCTCTCAGAGTAACAAATCTTACGACTCAATCTTATAGCTGTGCTTTGATTGGTCATGCATCTCTGTAAAAGTCGTTTCATGGGAGCGTCCCTGAATGCTTACAGCGTATTTTGTTGTGTACACTGAATATTGACTAGAAAGTTTCGACGAAAGAGCAATAACGAAGAATATATTCATTGCTTTTTTACCTTGGGATATCAAAAATTGATTCAGAATTTCTATCCTTTGACTTTTGAGTCAATGCCCGTCCAGATTCTGGCGGGAGACGGGCGTGTTAATCTAAACGCAAGGAAGTAAAACGATAAACGTAAGGTACTTCAGTATTAAAACCCTGGTAATGCAAATGTGTATAACGGAATGAGTGGACCAAGTTGCCTTGACAACTGTACAACTAAGAATTCTTCATTGCGACATAATTTTACTGAGCCAAGCACTAATTAGTGCATGTACGATTTCCTCAACAACGTCGGTTTCTCCAATGGCTCTTTTTTTTTTTTTTTTTTAAATCATTCTTGTGTATGCAGCCTGAAGCTATGACACGTATGATTACGGAAGGTGTGTTTCTCATAGAATGACTCATTTTGACGTTCTGGAACACTCATACTCAGATTTCATTT
>JAKRRZ010000757.1:0-16509 GCA_022627015.2 Podosphaera aphanis | reverse complement strand
TGCAGCCGATAAATTAAGTTTCGAACTTCGTTGACGTTTTCCACATATAATGTTAGACGAATCAATATCTGCAGATATTTCATTTGCTCTTGGAGCTGAGTTTGACAAACTATTCCGTGTTTGTGGCAAAAATTTTCCTGAAATATTATAGGTGTCATTTTCTGAGTCTTCCAATTTTTTGATTTCGCTGCCAATAAATTATCACCAGAGGTTCTATTTTCTGAATCTTAGATTAAATTCCATCTATTTAATAGTGGATTGTTGATGATATTATCAATCGATGGACCTGGCAAGCTAGGAAATTGATCAATTTCAATTGGATTTTCGGACTTTTTCCTATCGTCTGGGTATAAATGATCTTCTTGGAATACAACATCCCGCACACGTACAACTTCTCTTGATTTGGGATGCCAGATACGCCAAATAGTATGTGCTTCAAATCCGATGAGATAGCCAATCCATGCACGTTCTGCAAGCTTTTCGGATGCCAGCCGTTTTTGACGAGGGATATGTACAAACGCTCTGCAGCCTATGATTTTGAGATTAGATATATCTGGTTTTATACCTCTATATTTTTCGAAAGGAGTAAGCCAGTTCAAACCTCTGTTTGGAGTCCTATTTAACAAGTAAACTGCTGTATGCACCAGTTCTGGCCAAAGTTCATCAGGAAAACCAGAGTGGATTCTTAATGCGCGAGCTACAACACAGATACAATTTCCAGTGGATTCGGCGAAACCATTCTGTTCCGGAGTATATGGTACTGTTGGCTCGAACTTGATCCCGATATCTTTAAGAATCTGTTTGAATTTGTTTCCAAAACCCTTTTCATTATCGCTGTGGAGATATTCGATATTTCGACCCTTCGTTCTAAGTTGGCTTATCATGTTTGAAACTGATCGACACAGTGTCAGTTGATCTTTTGTTGGAATAGTGTCGACCATATGACCACGCCCTTTTGCATTGTATGCATGAATTGCATAGTTGTCGCCATTCCACGCATTTGAGAACACAATCAAATCAACATGCATACGATTCGAGTAATCTTTTTCTTTGTCTGCAGGGATTCGAGATACTATACGTTTCGATTTCGCTAAGAGACATCCTTCACAAATTCCATCATATGATCCCGTTATTTTTGCCCCGACAACAGAGTCATGTAGTTTCTTAATGGTGTTAGGCTCAGGATGACCAAGACGATGGTGCCAAATGACTACATCTGACGATGATATTTTTCGCATCGTGGAAACTTTTGTGGCATAAGACGAGTTTTGAAGTATCAAGTCAATCGAGATGCTCTCCGGAATGTCCGTGACTAACTTTGTTTGATATGGGTGAATTGCCTTTTTAGCGATAAACTTCTGGTTATATTGATTCCAGATTTTTACTACAGGGGTTCTTGATGAATTCCAGTGCGTAAGCCAGTTTTCTGAATGATCCCAGATCAACATCTGATCTTTGATTCGATCCATTGAGACAATATTAACCATGAAATCTGGAACAAAAAGTACACCTTCAATTTTTAATTCTCCTTGTCCATTGAGAGTTGTTACTTGAAGAACCATAGTACCGACGCCTTCGACTTGACAGTCCCCTCTTCCTGTTTTTATAATCTGATGAGTTTTAAGAGGCTTCAATATATGAAACGAGTCTCTATTGTTGCAGATATGTCTTCCAGAACCAGAGTCAAAAACCCACCAGTCTTTGTATGGCAGCGAAGTTTGAGATGTTGTGAGTGCCAACATATACGATAATTCTGGTTCGGATCGATCATATGATGTTTGGGACTCGGTGATGTAGTTATCGTCATATAAATTCTCATAATTTGAGGTTTCTACAGCTGATGAAGATTCTTGTGCAGGGAGTTCAAGTATTTCTCTCGGTAATCGATGTCCTAACTCTTTTTCTAGTTGTTTTCTTTTCTCAGGTTCTGTTGCTAAATTGAACAGTCTTTGTTTTGAAGCAAAAGATCGGCGGTTAGCCCAAGTTTTAGGTCTTGCTTTGGGATTAAATAGATAGCATTCCTTAATCGAGTGATACTTAATACCACACAAGCATCTATTTGATTTTTCCTTTTTGTCGTCTTGTTTATGGTCAGGCTTTTGTTGCTCTTGGTCAATCGAAACCAGAGAAACGGGTGGGTGAAAAACATTATCAAGCTCTTGAGCGCCAATATGTTCAAAACGCTTGAGTTATGCCTCGCAAAGCCTAAATTGTTCGGCTAATGTAGGGAGAGTGATGGATCCCATCCAGACAAGTGCTGCAAAACTTGTTGCGAAGAAAACTGACCGATGGCCCAGAGACGCATGAAATAGATCTATAATTTCACTGGCCCAATTATATTTGCAATTTTTGGCAATATTTTCGATTTGGATCCAACTATTGAGCAAAATATCGATGTCTGTTGTTTTCGCTGAGCGTTCGAGTTTCGCTAGTCTTGTTTTAGGTCCGTTTCTGCAGACTTTGATGATGGATTGAGAGTCTTCTTTACTGCTCGGTACAATGGAGTTGGTGTACGCCTTCTGCTAGTGTATGTAGTGATAACTCGTTCGTACAAAGTTGGCTCCAATGTCTGAACCATATATTCCAAAAGTTGTTGGATTCTAGTATGAACTATTATATATTGTCGCTCTCTGGCTTCCCACAGGGCTATTTCTTGTGTTGTTGCATTGTCCCCTAAAACTGTTGGTCTTTCAATCGATAAACTTGGGTCTGCAGTGTTGTCATTTTCCGTTTCAAGCAGATCCTCTGTAAGTAATTGAGCTGCTCTTTCAGTAACGGTACGACGCCATTGTTCAAAACCTCCAGCATTCTTCAACAGGAAAATAAGACTCATCTTTTAGCAGTTGAAAAAAATTATAATTTTTGCGCAATAGAAAATTCCAGGCTCATAACTATTTGACTTAGTTATATATAATTGATGGAAACATATAACAAAAGAATATAGTCAATATATAAAGAATAATTTAGCATGACGTAAATAGTCGAGATGTGATGGTTTCTGAGGTTCGTGGTGATGGCTTCGAGTGCTGCCATCGCGCAGTGTATTTCCGCGTCATAGACTTTAGCACCCGTCAGAGAGCCAGAGTTGCTAAGCTCAAGGTTTATGGCGGTGCCGTCGAAGTAAACGGTGAAGCCCCAGGCTGAGCGTGACTCAACTGCACCAGATCCGTCCATGTAGGCACATAGACAGTCAGGTGATAGTCGGCTGAGCCATTCCATCGTAGCTCTAGCAGCTGTGGCTATATCTATTCCGCAGAGTCGTGGAAGTAGTGGGGTGGGCCTAGACAGGGATAACGGAGCCTCTGTTTCAGGTAGCAGTCTTGACGTTCTCTATACTCTGGAGTCGTGAATTCGGTTTGCTGGTTGCCGGCCTGTCAGAACTTTTTATGTGTTCTTAGGAGGATGATAGAGAAGAATAGAGAGAGAAGATAGAGATAAATAGAAAGATATATGTAAGTAGGTTGGATATGAAAAGTATGCTTGAAGGGATATAGATAGATTGTAATTGACGTGTATATTGATGTGTATATTGATGTGTATATTGATGTGTATATTGATGTGTATATTGATGTGTATATTGATGTGTATATTGATGTGTATATTGATGTGTATATTGATGTGTATATTGATGTGTATATCTTTATGACTTTATGATAGTATTCTCCTTATATATATCAATAGTGCTTATTATCCTTATATCCCAATTCTATTCTTGTACTCAATCACTTTCATGCACTGAGTCAATACTATAGCTATGCATTGATTGACTCAGTAACTTTTTATCATGCCCTTACCACAAGAAGTTCTCCGAATCATATCACATGACTAGTCTGTGTGTACAAGGTTTCCTTACTCATGTACAACTTCAGTGTCGCTATGCACAACACACTTTGCATCGCATTGGCAAGGATAAACGTATATTCTCACACTCCCTCCTCAGACTTGGCGATATGGCAGAGTATTGGCGAGTCTGATTATTCTCACACGGCCTCTGTCGGAGGTACGTTCGTAGGCCGAGTCTACGTCTTACGGACACTGTGGATTCTAGGGCGCGAAGGCGTAAAAGGTGGTAATCGTCGAGGCGGCAAATTCGGGCTGCAGCTAATAGGCACTGTTCTCCAAGGAGAACCTTTGCTGGTGGAATTCCAGTTTCTCTTCGGAGGGCCGCTCATTGCATGGTTCGCCAAGTTGGTAGAGCTGTGCGGATCCCAGACGTTAGCACTCGGTCGATTGCTTCAATTTGCATCCGATAGGAGTTATGCACTTCGCCTCTAGAAGTGTCCCGCGTGGATCCGGACCACCAAACTTCGGCGGCGTGAAGGGCAATCGGCATTACTACCGTGCAGAAGATAGTGGTCAGTTGTCCTGGTGAAGAACCCTGCGTGCACTTGGTGAGTCGGCGAAGGTGCTGGACAAGTCGGGTGCTTTTCTTTGTCCATTCGGCGACATGGCTGCGGAAGATAAGCCTTCTGTCCAGGAACACTCCCAGCCATCGGACAGTCTCACATTCTTGGATTGCTACGTCTCCAGTTCTGATTGGTAGAAGGTCGGTGTAACGAGCTCGGGGGCCAAGAGAGTACAGAACTTCCGCTTTATCTGGCTCAAACGCCACGGCGTTTCTCCCTGCTCAGGCCAATATGGTGTCCACTTTGCGTTGAGCGGCCTCGGCTGCTAAAGATGCTGTTGCTCCTATGCCCAGTACCGCCAGGTCATCTGCATAGCCAAACCTCTATTTACTTCCACCTGCCACCTCTGACATGTATAGAAGGAAGAGGATTGAAGATAGCAGTGATCCTTGCGGGAGACCGCACTCGAGATGAATCGCATCAGTGACGCCCCTCTCGTATCGGACGTGTGAAAACCGCCCCCGTAAAAAAAGGTCCATTCAATTGCTTGGAGCGCCCATTCTATTTCTTTCATTCGCCGTAAGAGTCGCCCATACAGAGTCGCATCAAACGCCTCTTGGATATCTAATTTCACCAGTACAGCCTTGTCTCGTAGACTAAGTGCATGCTCCACGTCGTGGACGAGGCAGGCGACCAGGTAAAGCTCCGATCAATTGCTGAGGTACCATTTGGCTACTAAGCGCCGCGTGTTTCATTCGCTTCGCGGCTAGATGCTCAAGCCCTTTACCAAGGCATGAGAGGAGCGCGATGGGTCGCCATCCTTTTGCTGCGCTTAGATCCCGTCTTGGCTTGAAGATTAGGATGACCTAGGCTAGTTTGAATATGGCCGGAAAATGTTTGTCGCGGAGTGACCCTTCGTAGAGAGTTCGTACTGCCTGTCCTATCGCCGGCCATGCTGCGCGCAGCAGCCGGACAGTGATGTTATCAGCGCCCGGAGCTTTGTCTTGGCACGATGTGGCTGCCCACCTAGCTTCTTCCTCGGTGACCTCCGTCGACCATGGTAACCGATTAGCGTCATGCTCCAAGTCTGACAGAATGTTAGGAACTGAGATATCATTTTCACTCGTGAACCTAGCAAGGAGCATGTCGTGCAGTAAGGTCGCCTGGCGGCTTGGGTCCGATTCAAAACCATTTGAGGTTCGGAGAGGAGCTGTTGCGCCTTGTCATCTTGGCTTCGCCCACCTTGCCATTCGGTATATGTCGGCGTCAGTTTTGGCTTCCGAGAACTTACGCCGCCAGTATTGGCGTTTGGCCATCTTAACTGCTTGTTGGAATCCTTTTTTGCCGGCTTGATCCCCCAGTGCTCTGTATACGCCTTTTGTCTCCCGGCACTCGTCTGTCCACAGGGTGCTAATTGTCCAGGCTGGGGAGAGCTGCGCTTCCTGGTCGATTTTATTGCATCGCTTAGAATTTCCACCAAGTCGTTGCCAAGATTGTTGTCATGGTTACAGTTTTGAATTGTCAAATAAATGAAGTGCGGAGAAGACTGGTATTTTCTAAAGGCCATATTGAGGATTATATACAGAGATTTATGAGATGATAGTAACTCTATGTAGAAGGAGCTAATGACGATCTCCGGGCAAGTATCCCAAATACACTTAATCATAACTATTGTCCATATCGTTAGCTGTCCTGATCTCAGGTCTTCCAAGGTCTCTACTTAATTCTCTTACTACCTTAGTAAAGTCATCCAGTGCATCGTCACTTACTCGGATAGGGTTATTGAGTCTAATAGTGGCTGCTCCCCTGGCGTTCGGCCGCGGGACATCACCTGCAAGTGTCTTATGGTCCGAGGTGGGGTCAAGATCTGGTGCCACGTCGGCAATGGCCCCGCCGTTGGACCACACTAGGTCCAGGGTGTTGCCCCTTGCGTGTGTCGGAACACCTGGGCTTGAGGCCAGAGTCAAGTCGTGCTCAAGCATCCACTCTATCAAAATGTGGCCGTCTCCGTGTGAACGCTCTGCAAGTGGTTGCCACTCTGGGTGTACTGAATTGAAATCTCCGCCGATAACCGTTGGCCCGGTGGGGTTCCAAGATAGGAGAGGTGGTAAAGCTACACCTGGGGCCCGATATATTGAGACAAATGTCACATTTTGTATCACTACTGCTGCAAAATCCGGAGAAGTGCCACAAAGGAATTTTTACTGAGTAGCTCTCCCTTTTCTGATGTATATTATTGACCTCGGCCGAGGCGCATCTGTTCCACCAGTATTTGGTGGGTGTCTATCAAACCCAGGGTGCGACTTCATGAGCCAGTTGTCGTTATTTCTAGACGCCCAAGGTTCTTGGATGAGCAGAACGTCTATGCCTGCGTTCCAGGCGGCTTGAAGGATGATGTCGTTTGAGGATCCTCCTTTGCCAAGGTTTGCGCAAAGGAACGTGATTGTCGGATGGTTGGTTACATCAGGAGAGTTGTGGTCCCTTACGGGCATTGAGACGGTGAAGGGGTGATGTTGTCGGCAGTTGCCTCGAGGGCCTTCTGCTTCTCGTATCTTTGCCGACCTATCTTTTTGTCCTCGTTGGCAGATAAATGTTAGTTGGTTGTTGGTTCGTGGTATGATCTTTCCATTCGCACGATCTGGGCGCGCCACGCAGCTTGGGTCATCAGCTCTGTGCGGCCCATGACAGTTAATGCAGCGGGGGATTTCTTGTTTGCATGCGCCAAGTTTGTGTTCCAGTGAACCGCATCTGGTACATCTCTCTGCTCTGGAGCAAATCTTTGTTGGATGGTAGCCCCAGCAGCGATTGCAATGGGGGATTCAGGGTTTACGATGGAATATTGTGAGGCGGCCACTTTCCTCAAATAGTCGGTCTCCAAGTTTGGCGGCGCTTGACGGAAGTGTATCACCCAGTCGGATGCTGGTCGGTCAATCATTCTTGCTAGGACTCGGGCTGAAATAGGAGACACGGCGGTTTTTAGAGTGGCTTCTTCCATAAATATTTCCTTGGTGACAGGAATTGCATTGTGGTCAAGCCTGGCTGTCTCGCCTGGTTTCATCGGGACCGTTGGGTTACCGACATGATGAAGGCTATCTGGGACGTTGGGTGAAAGGACTGAGATTCATTTCGATGCTGCCTCCAGCTTGAGGCCTTGCGTAAGCGGGTCTGCATCAGGGTTTCCGCGCGTGTTGTCTCATCCACCTCTCCAACTTCGATTTCAAGGCGGCTTCTGGCTGCTTCATTGGCCGCCGTGATGGCAAATCCTGAGTTGACTACTGTAACCATCTGAATGGCCGAGTTTGCGACTTCCAGCTGTGCGGCGAGGCTCAGTTTCACGTCGTATGGCGACATTGATCGCCACGGATGTCCTTCGTGGAGTCTAAGGAAAAGACGTTCGTCGGGCCGGGCGGCATCAGTTCTCTTTGCTCTGCTGGTAGTTTGGCCTGGTGGGCTAGAAGTTGTCGTTGGAGGGGCTGGCCGCGTTTGCTTCGGCTTGGTGGCCTTTTTGCGGGACACTTCTGTCCAAGGGCCCTCCTTTGAAATTTCAACTAGTGGCTCAGCTGTTGCCCGAGGTCGTCGCGCGGCTGGGGCGTTTTAAGTCTGGGGAGGTTGTCGCTACGCGGAGGGTTGAGCGCCATGAGGGCCGACTGGCTCCTGTGCCTGTGTAGGTTGCGTACTTGCGGCCGACAGGTTAGTTGATACCGGACGGTCATATCTACCTGCTAGAATGTTTACGATCTGATCTTCAAGACCAGCCGCGGCAATTTCGGTCCCCCGTCGCAGCTCTTCGTCTGTAATCTTGTTAAAATAGCTGTATCCATGTACTAGTAGGGAAGAGGTTCGGAGAAGATCCTTGTCAGAAAGACAACATGTAGAAAGTTTAAGAGAGTACGAATAGCCCAGCTAGAAGGATAAGGAAAAATCGAGAGAACAAACAAACAAACCTTCATCACCTAATTTCATCAAATCTCGTCCAATAATCTGCAGAACCTATTGATTGTAAGTCTGGCCACTGCCATGCGTTGCTGCAGCTTATGGGCCTCAGCATCAAGGAATTCGGTGATGCTCTTCTTGAAAGAGCTGGGCTACGTGGTAGGGTTGTAGTTTAATGATGGGGTGATCGGCCGGATATCAGCCATTTCGACATCTGAAGGTATCGAGCAGCGTGAGGAAGGGGGGCGCCAACTCTCGCTCTTTTTTTTTCCTTTTTTTTTAAATCATTCTTGTGTATGCGGCCTTCAGGCTATGACACGAATGTCCCTGGTGCGGTACATGGAGCGATGTTTCAACATGACATAAGGGGCACTCACACCGAACATCATTTGAAGACATAACTCGAAGTCAGGTGCCTTACAGCCCTTTCTACCCTCAACCGTATATGTCTGCCGTAGGAACGCATTTCAGCCTCCCACGGCTGTCCTGTGTGCCTTCAACTTCATCACGTACATAACTAGGAGAGAAATGTGATGTGAGGATCTTGCTGGATTCGAACCAGCTTTCTCCGGTCTCAAATGGGGCATGTGCCTCGGCTACCCAGACTCTACTTGGGAGAAAGGCCTGGACGGTGTACCTCACCACCATCCGACCCTCCTGCCTTAGTTACAACAGTTGTCACAGTTCAAGGATATCAAAGCAATGAGCATTTGTAGCATTTGAAAGTAGTTTATAATTCGACTGTAGAGATCAAGTAAATACAAAATACGTGACTATTTATACCATCACGTAGTACCAACAATCCGGACAATGCCTGGTCATTTAGGATCAAGCTCACCCCATAGTTTGTACTAGAAGGTTCCATCAAGCTCCTATCAATCATCTGCCATCTCTAGTGGATATTTCCAGAAGGTTCTGTAGACTCGTCGATCTATGGTCCGTGCACAGTGATACAACCTAGTTGTTCTTCTAGAAGGAACTATTATGCCCTTCAGGTTGCTAGAATGGATTCTCCCCAGTGGTTTCTTAGAGCCTGCGTTGACCAGCGCAGGCTACAGGAAACATTCGGCTATCCAGCCGTTACAACAGTATTCACAAAACGCCAAAATAACTATCGCTAACCATAACAGTTGCTGTCTAATTGCTCAAGACATTTTTACCCTAGCGAACTCCGTTGCTATTACGCCTCGAGTCAACACATCTAGGAGAAACTTTGGTTATGATTTTGCGAATCTTTCATCGACTGGGCTGAGGATTGTAAGGAGCGGAGGAAGTGATAGTAACCTGTACGAAGCTGGTACAGCACGGGCAAGAGCATATACGAGAAGCCTCAAGGTTGATAAATTTTCTAATGCCAAAGTTGAATATTATAAAGGTTTATCAATGTCTATAAGGGTAGATAGTTTGATATATACGGAGAAAGTAAGTATCAAAGAGTATATGTAGTTAGATTACCCCAAACATGAAAATAAATCCAGAGTAAAACAAATTACATGTATGATTATTTGGTTTGCTTGTTGGGAATAAAGACCACTGCCACATAATAGCGTGTGTCATCAAAATTGTCAGAGAAATATCAAATGTTTGCCAGGGAAACAGCACATCACTATTCTTCTTCGTACATTTTTTTTATGGTGAGATTCATCATCTCTTGTTCCCACACCCGTCCAACAACTAAAACTACATGTAACTCGCAATCAAATTGTCTACTTATATTATGGTACACATCCATCTCTAAAGGGTTTTGCCTTCTCGCTGATCTGATTTCTAGGACCTAACAATTCTCTGTTCTGAATATGGATCCACCAAAATAGTGTTCGAATTGCAAATATTTCCTCATATTAGATTAATTAGCTGTAGATGAGCAAAGAAAGATATCAGATACCTGTTCAAGGTATTCAGAAAACCGAGTTTATTTTCAGATTTTGGCATCCCGATTAGGCCTCGGAGAAGACCAAAGCCATACGAGACGAAAGACAAAAAAAAGGCAGCTGCTAGTTGGCGAAAAAATACTTTTTGGCTGCGGTGCAACAAGTTTGTAAGTCAAATGATAGACGGTAGAAATATCTATAGAAACACACTTCATAGATCCGGTAACTTGGACGTGTGAATATGTTAAGATACCTCTGAGTTGATTCCTAATTTGCAAACATGACATTCTGCTACAAGAAATCGAAGATCCTAAGAGAATCTACAACAATGTCCATCAACAGCGATCAAGCTTATTCTGGGTCTAGCCACAGTTTATTCTACGACGGGAGTTTCGGCCCTCGGTTGCCTCTCTTATCCGCAGAAGATTTAGCTTCCGAGTCAGATCGTGAACAATCTCTAGACTACGAAAGTGGTGAAGAATTAGAATGGCATGTAGATCAACTCATTGAAATGGGAAATGGATGTTAACGATTGTTAACATTTGACGCGCTTGTGCTTGCTTCCACAAAATGCACCTCGTAGTTCACTTTTTTATTAAAAATCATTCTATGGGCAACTCATGTACTGAATTCCCCTGTAAACGGACGTAAACGGACGGTCGCTGCGCGTGAGTAAAGCCACAATAAAGAAGTAATATTTTTCTATGACTAGGCACTAAGGAAGTAGGCCCCTACTTGTACCTCTCTTGGAACGTCCTTAACTTCCTCCCTTCCACGACTAAGCTCCCCGAGTTGTTACAGGATATATTTAACCCGTTGCGTCCCTTGACCCCAAGACATGTTTAAGCTTCAGATGTGATGCACTCGCTTAATCTGAACCGAGACATCTTGCCCCTAACTCTATCCCAGTTCGACGTTGCAGTTCCACTTACTCGCTTAGGATTAGCTCACACCCTTGACCAGGATGGGTAGCAAGGATCAACTCAGCCACAACCAACCGGGCCCAGCCCGTCACATCCCCGAAGGGTTAATTCGTCAAAACATTAGCAATATGAATTTGTTAGATGGAATTGATCAGTGCAATAGAATGGATATCCAAGCAATAACCTGGGGTAGACAACATTATTTTATAAACTGAATACAATCATCCTTGGTCATATATCTTATTAGAAATAGGTCGTCTCCTATCATTGTATGACTGGATAGTAGATGAATTATGCACAGGGAAAAGAGGCTGAATAGAAATGGAATAACTTTAAATACTTTCAAATACTAGGAGCTGATGGACTCGGGAACTACTTATGTCTTGCTACATGGCTATTCCAGCTTGCTTTCACCCTGACTGGATATGTAACACAATATCATTCAACATGACTAGCACAAGCGACGTGACTCATAAGTCGGTCTTGATTTTTTTTTTAGATCAATCTTGTGTATGCAGCCTGAAGCTATGACACGAATGATTACAGAAGGTGTGTTTCTCACAGAATGTCTCATTTTGACGTTTTTGGAACACTCATACTCAGATTTCATTTGCGGATGGCACTACGAGGATAACGTCTCGCGACATGTAACCTCTTCCGTGAATACCCACCAGAGGGAAAAGCGGGAAGACCCCGTGGTTATCTGAATATGCTTTCATCAAGCTATGAGAAAAGCACCACCGCGAGTAAGTGTGGTTAACAGGTCTTACTGGATTCGAACCAGCTTTCTCCTGTCTCGAGTGGGGCATGTGTCCAAGCTGCCCAGAGTCTACTTGGGAGAATGGCCCGGACGGTGTACCACTGCACCATCCGACCCGTGGGAGTTTTTAGATTACTGAGAAGTTCTTACTCTCTCATGAAAATTTAATTCTGTAATAACACTCTTTTAGGGAATATCAAGTCTGGTATCGTTCGTGTCTTCCAATAGTTTGGGTTGAAATTTTAAAATAAAGCTGTAATATTCGGCGATCAACTTCAAATGAGGCTGCCGCAGCCCAAATCGATGGAAATTCTTTATTTTTGGTGCATTCTCGATTCTAGTGAGTCCTATTTATAATTTGGCCTCTTTAAATGATTCAAATGATATTGTGGTGATGAACGCGCTCAGCATAAGAAGTGAAGGATTTCGTGGGTCTTTTTTTTATTTTTATTACTTAAGCGTCGTGCCCGCGCACAGCAGTGTGAAGCTATGTAACACATGCCGGTTAGCCCAGCCTTAAAAAGCTACCCGACGAATTGGTGTCTAGATGGCCCAAAAAGATTAGAGGGACCTAGGCCTTCCTGCCTAGCATCCGAATAGTATTAATTACAAACATTAAGAGCACCTTTCCGCTAGGACTCTTTTGTGAAGAAACTTCTCGTGGGGGGGTCTACTACGAAGAATGGGGGGAATTATAGCTTAATGCACAAAGCAGCTTAGGGGGGGGGGGGGGTTGGATGTTGGTTAATGACGTCGCTGAATTTCGTCGAAGAAAAGGGTAGTAGTTAGCCACTTCCCAAATGCGACGGCGCCGTCTGCTGAGCCTAAAGCCCATCGGATTCCAGTCGATGGGTGCCTAGGTCCTCCTGGAAGCCGACCTCTTTGTCTTCCGAGTCGGCAGAAAAAGAAGTGGTCGGGGGTTTTCTCGTCTCCGCACGTACAAGTCAGGAGCGCGCTGTCGTGATGGAACCTTCGGTGATAGTTAGCGAAATCGCCGTGTCCCGAGCGAGCGGCGAAGAGAGAGCCAAGAGCTTGTCTGCTCAGGCGGGCGAGTTCAAAAGATATGTGGGAGTTCGGTCCAATTCCGAATTCTTTGTAGCTTTCAGGGGCGTTCTGTGCCCAGTATGAAGCTACAGAGGCTTCGTAGTGTATTTTGATGTTCCTCTTTGCTCGGGCAATAGAGGGTGGGAGGAATGGGGTTGGGTGAGGAAAGCGCTAGCCTCACGATTACGTGGCCTGGGCAGCAGCGAATGTCAACTGCCCTTTGGTTAGTCATCGATCGTGGGTCATTGGTGGGGGCATTACTCTACACGTATACCAATAAACCATCTCACTTACACGTTGTTATCGCCTTTTTCAGGTTGGAAGACTACATGTATCTCCTAGCCATGGCCTATCAAGCCAAGATGATACATTGCATCTCAAGAGGCGGAAATAAATCACTAATCAGCAAATAAGGGCTTTAGAATTGTACGCAAGTGGTGAAGTACCATCTCATTCTTACAGATAATACTCGCAGTGTTTTGAGCTGAATTAAGGTCATAAACTCTCAACTTTATGATTTTACGATTTTTTGCAAACGATATCCACATCACAACAATATCTCTTCGTCAGATGTGGACACACGTGATTTTCTCCCTTATCGCATAAGTGCAGGGGTAAATAGTCTGTGCGCACATGTCGAACGTAGCGAATTTGCGTCATAACGTACCAAACCCTCGGACTGGAGAGGTTCGTTATAGCGGATAGTCTACAGTAATTGCAGAAACTTCGACCGTAGCTTTGGAGCGCACGGATAACGGTGCGTGGAAGAAAGTTCTGGGAGTGGCTACATATTCTGGGGATAATTTTTTGTGACGCACGTTTCACTTTAGTCTAGAAGAAAAGCTGAGGAGACACATTCAATTTACCTTATTGGTATCAGCGCAAATTTCCTGTTCCTCAAACAGCAAAGGGAGCTGATCCGGTCTTTACTGTTGATACAAGACGGCGCTATACGAAAGGAGCTCTTCACGTGGAGAGCCCATCGTTTGGCTCACCTTCCACACTGACTAAAATTCCGATTAAGTCAGTGTGTGGAACTCAACAAAGGTCTGTATCCAGACTCAATACCCAGAGGTAGGGTTAAGGAAAAAGATACGCTTGCCGGGATCTAAAAGGGCCATTACAGAGGTTTTGAGACTCCAATGCTGGAGGAACGTAAGTGGCTCGTCGCTAGCTTGCCTACAAGGTGTCAGACAACTTAAGACTGACACGAGTGTGTGGTCCACCAGATATTAAGTTTCTAGTGCCATGAGGTTCATTTTACTCTCTCTCTCTCAAGGGTCCTGCATGTGAAAGTCAATTTACAACAGGGGTCTTGCCATACAAATTTCTATGAAAAGCTTTTTTGGCTAAGCCTATTTCGGAAATGATAACCGCAAATTGGTATGTCTTACGTGTACGAAAAATAATGAACGTATTAGCGTCGTTCCGATATTTTCTACGAGACTAATCTGAATCTAGTTATTTACATCGGTTAATCTACCAGCCTATGATAAGCATAAAGTATTGTTACAGTAATTGTTGGTGCCTCCATGGGCAATGAACACAGTTTGACCCCTTGTCGGCATACTTGTGTCGTGGTTTTCCATACGTTAGTGCTGTTTGAGTCATAGACCTCTAGTATAAATAATCACCAGTCGAGCGACGGCAGCAGACAGTCATTCATTGGCCTGTGCATGTTGTCTAGTGATTTTAATTAACATGTGAATGCTTCGAAGCTACCCACACATGTTTGCATCGATCTTCGCGGACCACTTGAAGACCTCGTATGAAATAGAGAGCTGGTTGTGATTTTGTCGCAAGCTTCTCCATAACTCTACTTCGGAATGTTTGCGATGAAATTTCGGTCATGACTAGCTCAGAACAGTATTCTTTTCAAGTCTATTGAGTCTCACATCTGAAAAAGAATTCACGAGGACATTAATAAATATTTGTTCTTCGAGGGTAGCGGAGCGGCGACTACTTTCGGGTATTTCGAGGGAAGTTTTCTCCTGGGTATAATTATTTATTGATTAGATATTTTATTAGCTTACTGACCTTCAGTTAGGGATGAGAAAAGAGGTTGATGTGTTATGTTCTGATGGAGATTTGATGGTAGCGGTGTTGGTTGATTGTCGACCCGCGATGCACTCTGGACGGTGGGCGGTTATTTTTGGGAGAGCTCCAAGTGACCTAGCGCGCGAATAAGCGATAATTTACACCATAAATATACAAGGGTTTACCGATGTCGACCCCCTGTAATTTTGCGGGCCCTCAAAGACGCTAGTAAATTCAGGACCCTTGAGAGAGAGTATGTCGACGCATATCACTTCCCATTTCAGTTAAGGATATCAAAGATTCGCAGTAGACTGGACAGATCATGCCCAAATATGGCATGGATAGTTAGTTTCACCTAAATATATTTTAAGCCCTGTCACTTATGCAACTTAGCCATCCCTAGGGCCGGCCGTAGGACAATAGGTAATATATGTGGGTCGTATTTAGGTTAGCTAACCCACCATCTAACTAGCCTAATTAAGTAGTATATTCTGGTATAGTTAGGGAAATCATTTTTCCATGGACGCTCATTTCTGGATCCACGGCATGATTAATTAGTGTGTCTCAGTGATGCTGTAAACTTTGCACTAATCGTTATCTAGTACTTGGGGTTCAGTATCAACGAGACCCCGTACTAAAGTACGGGGGCACAGGCATATTGCCCATTGTAGCGTATTTCCTTTTTTAAGTCTAGATTACGGATAAGCCTAATGAATTATACATAGATTTATCAACCTGTGTGGTGTTTCAGCTAAGGATAGTGCGGTACTATGAAATAACAGGGGATAGATTAAGAATAGGTTGAACTAAGAAATGAAGTACGCTAAAATGGGCAATATGCTTGTGCCTCCGTACTTTATTACGGGGGAGACGTTGATACAGAACCCCCAAGTAGACGATTTCCCGGAGTCTTGCAGGAATTCTTATTTCAAGGCAATATTTCTGTCAAAGTAATCAACATGTTCAGTCAAATAAATGTACATGATATACTGATAGTACGTCGGACACGTCACTGCATCTAGCCCACATAAAGGTAAAAAGTTCATAAAATGTATGTAAATGTACATGGTCCGTCTCTAATTGAGTCAAGGAGCGTACAAACATTCTGTTAGCTGCTTTTTACCTTTATGCGGGCAAGATGTAATAATTGTTATCTTATCAAGATGAGGCTGAATATCTCTGTGCTTCAACAGCACTTTATAACGCCAACTACATATGTAATCAATGCATTTAGTGTATACGCTCAGAAACTGCAGGGAAACATCTTTGTAGTGAACTAGTTCAATCACTCTCGATGATAGGCAATACAAGTTTAGAGAGTGCAACATACATGTATCATGCATGAGCTTATCGGGAATATTTATTCTTCCTAATTTGATCACGGGGCTTGTCTGTCAACATGAATACCGCAAGCACGATGATGATGATGATGATGATTCTATTTTTCGTCTAGGCTCAAGTCACGTGCCTATGGCACATGACCTAAATGGACCCATATGGATCATAGGACGCTAGAGCCGGGGCTCTAGTTTTTGTGACTTTCCCAGTCTTAATTACATGCTGTGCAGCGTTATATGAAACTGCGCACAAAGTAA
>JAKRRZ010000756.1:0-16526 GCA_022627015.2 Podosphaera aphanis | reverse complement strand
GACTTGAATCCGATCGAGAATGTATGGAGTATGATGAAATACTACATACAAGAACGACACCCGGAGTTTGAGCGGATGAGACAGCGGAACAGGGCGGAGATTCGACCCATTGTGCTAGAGGCATGGTCCCATAGTACAACAGAGAAAAAGCTCACACAACTGATTGGGAGTATGACTAGAAGATGTGAGGAAGTATTGAATGCAAATGGGGGTCCTATTTCATATTAGGCTTAAAAATCTGTAACAACAGCAAATCTGAATTGCAAGTTTTAATATGACGTATGAATTCGATTATTTAGGCTTAGTGCGAAACAAAGTGGGGAGAGACAGGCGACTTCACTTTTGCCGGCCTAATTTCTCTCACCTTATTTTTGAACAGAGTTTGAAGCTTTACCATATTTGGCCTCGCTTAATCGTAATCGTCACAGTAGATTACTATGTTCGGGTAAAGATTGGCAAAAAAAACCCCTGTAAATGACAGGCGACTTCACTTAACCTTGTACCACTGTATTTTGGTCTCCACCCACAAAACCACCCGTGGCCATAGAGTAGGTACCCGACGCGCCAGTGCCCCGAAGTATCTGACCTCTATTCCTAGATCCAGGCCTCTCTGCCTAGAACCTTTCTACCTAAAACATATATATATAGAGCACCCTTCCACTGGGTCTCTGTATAGTTTACTTATAGACTGATACCTGTCTAGAATATTGTAGGGGATACCATGTAACAGGATTAAGTTGAATGAAAACGTGAAGGTTACACCTTATAACATAAGATAATTAAAAATATAGAAAGAAAGAATATTAGGAAAAATGGATTTCACGAATGTATATGATGTAAGTACAACACTATCGTCAGGGTCCTTCAATGAATGCATGTGCTGGCGGTGCTGGGAATCGAACCCAGATTGAAACGGGTCAGAGTGGAACAGCCACAACGTCACGTGCTACCATTACACCACACCACCTGTTGTGCTTACCATGTTTTAAAGACATATAAATATAATGTGCACCCGTCAGCGTCAGGGTCACCTGACTGCGAAGTGCTCTGTCATCGCAGCCTCGCGGGCCACATGAATGTCAGTCAGCTAAAATTTCAGGTGACAATTCCGATCCACCCAGTATTTAGGGACATAAATTGCGACTTGACTTTGCACAGAGTACACCAAACGACTATTTTCCCATAAGATGTCTAACCTATGCATATCTATTCCAGGGCCTCTCAATCTTGCTAATTAGAGAATCTTTGAAATAATTTTACTCGTCTCGCAAATGCTTTCGACCTATGAATGATTTACAAAAAACAGTAAGAGATCTTAAGGCATACTTGAGTGTCTCAGGAAACACACTTTCCCTGATGTAGACCAATAGAACAGTTTTCCGTACTCAGGCAACTACAGGAGTCAATTGGTGAGTTGATGTGATCAATCTTCCTGCTCTTAGATTTGTTCTAAAAGATTGGCAGAACCAAGCTTTAACCTCAGCCTGCTGAACCAATATTTGGTTTGCTAGACCGATGTTATTGAGAATCATTGATTGACGCAGTTGTATATTTAAACTATGAACTAATAGTAAATAAGTCAAATAAAAATGTCTAATTAGAGAACAAAAATTGGAACATTTCGATCGAAATTTATATCGTCCTCCTACTAATCCAGCACTTCTCCTTTTTATACATCTCACAAACCCGATCAGTGATATGCCATCATAGTACTAAATGGCAATCCGGAGTTCTATCTGGGCTCTTCCTAAGCGAGGGTTGGATCTGCAAATTACGAGAGGGAATTTACACGATATCTAAAGGGATCATAGCAGAAGCCTGAACACTTTTCACATGTTATAGCGAACACACCCCCAAAGATATTCTCGGATCAACATATTTCGGACAATCATGCTTGACGCTTTGAATCGGATGATGGCGATCCTGAATAAAACCCATGGAAAATCCACAGCAATCCGGAGAAATGCCTCTAACCAATCCCATAATTGTTTTGAGTAATCTTCTCGTGGAACCTCAAAAACTATGAAAGTGAAGTTTTAAGTGTAATTCATTTCTTATGAGTAACCTTCTACCTCGACGATGCATCAGCTGGTTATTTCTGCAGGTTTGTCGGCAGTGGAGATAATATTACAGGAAGAGGCTCAAATTGTTGTTTGTCCGCATCTTAAGGTTCGGGCAACTATCTTGTTCACATATAATATTGCCGATTTGGGCTCAAATCCCGTTACCAAGAGTGAAACCAAGACTGAGAAATAGGTTTATCTCTAACCCGAGACCTAAAAAATACTTGAGGACGTAGAGAACAAAGTCTAAGTATTGAATGGATTTCACGAGACGATAGACGTTACTTCATTTCGAAAGTTTCAAGATCGCCGATACTTTCAAGTAGCAGAGAGTGTGGGAAATGCTAATGCTTCTGGGTGATATGCATTAATATTCCCTAGTGCCCAGCTAGATCTTCACATATGTTTCTAGTTAACTGACTCTTTCTGAGACTCACATTCTGTAACAATGTGGAAATTATGGGGTTTTGTTTCACATATATTTCAGTGTTATCAGATATGGTGTTTCAAAGGTTCACAACTTAGGTGAATATTAATGGGTTGTCTATTCTGGGAATACTCCATTCTTACCTTGTATAAGAGAGTATCTATTCTCTTGTTAGACATGTATCTCTTTCTTATCTCTTTCTTAACTTATCTTAAGTGACTTTATCCGCTTCACTTGATCACCCTCTGAATTTCTCTTTCTCTCCAGTGAAATTCCAACAGAGAGAAATAGTCGCATGAAGCTCCTCAAGCTATCGAAGGTTCAAAGTGCTAAACCTCAGAATTTTCGCTGAGATTATATAGCGTAAATATAGTCCCCCATAGTTACGCAACCACGCCTTTTTATGTGCGATTTTGTCTTGAAATTTCAAATCCTACCCACAGGGTTTCAGAAGAAATAGATTAGAATCATGGAGATACGAATTTAAATCTAATTGTTGAGATATGGAAAGAATTCATGTGGTTTTATGAGAAGTAAAATTGCAGATCAACTTGATTGATTCCTTCGTCGAAAATGTCGAGATGAGTTGGGCAAGCAAAACAACCGCGGCACTGGAGACGAATCAAGTTGGAAGTCAGGTGACCCCAAGGCTGACGGGTACAGATGAAGGGACGTTTTTCAAGACGCAGCATTTCCACCAAGGGGCCTAGATCTATCCATCTAGCGCCTGACGAGACATATCTACTACCAAGAAACGAGCTCTTCCTCCGCGTCGCGTCAAGTTGACCGAGTAGAGAATACTTCTACGGGATTTACTTGGGGATCAGTACGTGTCAATGAAAGTACAAGATATAGATATGGCAGGGGGAGACTACCCAAAGGGTGACCCAGCCAGCAATTGGTTACAAATCGGTCGTTTGAGTGGCCAAGTTGGATTTCGTCGAAACAGAGCGTTTTCTTCACCCACTTTCCGACGGCGGGTGCGCCATCTTTCGAACGCTCTAGTTACGCTCGACTTGATCACATGATCTACTGTATTTATAGCTAGGTAAATTCTATGAAAAGATCATGCTTCATCACAACAGAAGTGCAGTTTTGGTGATGTCCGGAGCGAAGAAATAAATCAGGCACTGGCGGCTCTGGAAGAACACCTGATCGTTGCAACGACCAAAGTACAAGCACAACTGCTGGAGAAGAAGATGCAAGCCAAAGAATATTCTCGAGGAAGGAATTGCCGGGTGTGAGGGATGTTTCGAAGCTTATTCTGGTACATAATATTATTACCATGCAGACACTCAAACAAGGTCACAGATATATAGATAGTGACTTTGGCTTGTTAGCAGCGACGAACCTTTGGAGATATATATGTACACGAAGTAAAATTTTCCCATAATAGAAACAGAAAACTCCATCCAACCAAAACTTTATTCGGTACCGGACAATATTGCGATTCTTTTTGGCGCAACATATTCCAACCTAACGTCGACGAGAATGAAGTCAAATATCGAACTTCTCTGTAATGAAAAATTATGAACATGTACATCTGGAAGTAAGAATCATGCTAGACCGGGGCTTCGCTATCAAATCTGTATCTTGTCAGCCATGACAGTAAGTCGTCATCCTACCCCCTCACCGAGACAAATTGTACAAAGGTATCCGTCGCTGGGAAATTCGTCCTGCTCATTATCTTACACGCTGATCGCTGAGCGTTGCAGTTCACTTTCCCGGGCGAATGGAGGTTCGACGCCGGACGAGACCAGTGCCCAAAAGTTACGATCTGTTATCGTCGCTGTGTTGCGCTCTGGCATGAACCTGTCCTAAGGGTGTCCTCTTGTGCACAGCATGCATGTATGCCGGCATGGATTTGATTTGATCGCGCGAGCTAATTCACTCGTCACTGTCAAAACCGTATTCGTCGGGGATGGCCTGAGTCTGCTTTTGTTCCACCGGAGGCCCCTTCTTCTGAGCTTCTTCGAGCATGCGAATGGCTTCTTCGTCCTGTTTCTCCTTGAATCTAAGCAAATCCGCAAGGCTCCACGTACTGATGCCTTCTTGATCTGTTGTCTTGAATGGCTGAGACATATTACGCAAGAATTTTTTGGCAGTTCCGACGGCCATATCAGTACTGAGGTTCACTTCACTGTCTAATAAGGCCTGGTTGATCCATTTGGGGAGCTGATTTCGCTTCTTGAGAAATCTACGATCTGCCAACACCATGATTCCATAGTCATCTTTACCTCTAAGGACACGACCTAAGCACTGAGCAGCATGTCTCATAGCATCAAAAGAGAGGAAATCGTTCTCTCGTATTCGGTAATTCTCCCTCAAAAATTCTAGCCGGGCTTTAAGGATTCGAGATTCCGTATACTGGAAGGGAACGCCAATACATAACACGGTTCTCCCATACTGGTGGTCAAAATCAATTCCTTCACTCACTTTTCCCCGTGCGACGCAGAGCAGAATTGCGCCGCGACCATTACAACAAGCAGTACGATAAGTTTCAAGAGCCAAGGATGTTTCTTGTGCATCAGGAGTTTCCACAAGAATAAGTTTATATTTCCATACTTCATCTAGAATCCCCATACCTTGCCACATACTGATAATAGACTCCATGTAGAGGTATGAGGGAAAAAAGACAACCATTCCATCTGGTGTGAGTTTGGAAAATTCCGTGAGAAGATGTCCATAATTTCGTACTACAGATGGCTCGTTCCGAACCTGAAAGCCAGATGAAATTGCAACTTGATCAGATCCACGAGTGACTATTATAGGCAAAAAAGAGCGTCTTGCAAGTGTCATACTATATGACTCTTGTATGACAGTCGAGAACCCTAGCATTTTAGGGTACATTTCCAAAGGTGATATGGTTCCAGATGTTATAATGACAGAGCTGAAACGATCAAAAACTGGTTTTATGGCTATTGCTGCGTCTAAACATGTGAAATGGAGAACAGGATTAGGTACTTCAGCTGTGTCGGATTCATACGGCTCTAAAATCAATAGAAATCCTTTCTCATATGTAGCAACGAGGGTGGCAAACGTTGCTACTTCCTGAAGTGATTGATAGTCTTCGATATTAGTAAGCTCTAAGGTTCTCACAAGAGAGGTTAGCCTTTCTGCACAAAACCGTAGCGGTTTTTTCTCAATGAAAGTGTATTCTTTGAGATGTGCCAAGAATGAAGTAGGAGTCTCTGAAATTACTTGTCGAACCTTCATTCGAGTCTTTCATACTGTCAGCACTGAGTGAAATTTTACATGGAACGAACCATACTTTGAGATACTCCACAAACCGCTTGAGAAAGGCAACAAAATGTTCAGCTCTCCTGATATTCCCTGGAACTGCTTCTTTTAATAGATCATCTGGAAGAACTAGAGGGATTTAGAAAGTTAGTTTGTGCCTTGGGGCCTACGAACCTGGATTTGACATCAGTGCATCTTCCGCGCGAGCTTCATCTGCATCTCTTAAACCCTGTACTAACTTTGCGTATTCACTCATAAGCTTTTCTTTGTCATTGACCTTCAATTCAGCAATCTTAGTTTCTAGATTTAGTGCTCCACGCGTTGCTTTCCGTAAGGAATCATTGGTTATATCAGTACTCAAAGACTCTATACATACGTTATCAATATTGTGAGCTTCATCAAATACAACTATACAATCCTTGGATAATTCTTTTGATACGCGTTCAGCGATCTTTGGGTCGAGAAGGTAATGGTAGGAGTAAATGATAACGTTGCAGAAAGTCATCTACACAAATTAGCCAGATACGCAAAAGCTTTTCATGAATACCATTCGGCGTGATGCAAAATATGGACAAATTTTTTCTTGCTCACAATACCTCATTAGTCCATCCAGAGTATAAACTCCTGGATCAACAAGATTATGCGGCTCTTTAAGATCAAGGTTCTGTCCCAGTCAGTCTCGTCTTGAGAATAAATGGATGGTAATTCCATCTCACGTCATGATAAATGCACACGGCCACATCTTCTCCCAAGTTTTTTTTTTCCTTTACAAATCCTGCAGTCAGACTGCGGCATCGTGCGTCGACTATGGCTCCACTCTTTTCTCGTCTGACCGAGGGATGAAGACACAGATTCTTACGACTTGTTAAGCCTAACCCTCGAAACTCTTCTCGATACCCAAGTTGCTCCGTCCGATACTCCATCAATGCTTTCAATTCTGCTAAAGCTTTCTCGATCTCCGACATCGTACCTCATGAATGTCAACTAACCCTCGCCATAAAGATGACGTGGGATACTCACGTGAGCAGTAGATTAGTTTCCGATTCTCTGGATAATACTGTTGATAGGATATGATCAGTGAGAGAAGAGACACCGTTTTCCCGGTTCCGGAGGGCATTTCGAGTACACAATGACCACCCGCATCGAGGGTTTCTGTCGGTGTTAGGATGAATCTCCATAGCGGGGCAAAACTTGCTCTTCAAGTCACACATGTAACTTGGCTGTTAGTAAATGACTGAATACAATTGAACTGCGTCGCTTACGCATATTGCTCTTTTACGCGTTAGTTGTGAGGCCCTTGATTCAGGACTGGCTCACCTGGGTAGATTCTTGGATAGGGAAACAAGACCGGTAAGTCGCTAAGACAGGTTCAATTCGATAAACGGGACATTTGAGGAACTTGAGTACACACTCGATATTGAATTTCATGATGGGCTAGCGGTAGTCGTAATCAATATGTGGTCCTTGAGGTGGTGACGGGTTCCAAGCTTAACATCCAGCAACTCGGTACTCGGATGCGTGATCACCGCCCCATGGGGGAGCAGCGCGTCTGATACAAATACATAGAATAATTAGACGAATAATTTGCATCACTGTTCATGAATTGTGCATGTATCGTGTCGCATCAGTCACACACTTGCATCTACCGATGATACTGATTCTTCCCTGATCCGTCAAAACATGCACGTACTCATATCCAAAAGACGCAACATACCCCGCAGGAACATTTCCTCCGAACTGGACTTCACATCAGCGACAAGAATGAAAGTAACGAACCCATCCTTTCCCGCTGTGAATGATGGGTGCGGACGGACCGCCAACCGCCAAGTAGTTGTTCGACGAACGATGACACCGTGAACCATCAGGACATGCCTAGCCTCCAAGAGAAGGAAGGAAGATAATTCCAAGCGCGGGCACCAAAAAACGACCCCATGTGGTCGTGGTCAAACAAAAGCAGAATGTCAGCGCTACCACCTCACAAAAAGGGCACCTCCAAAATATGCGTCAGAAGTTCCAAAGCAAGAAGCAAGATCTTATGATCGGGATGCAGCGAGAAGAGTTACGAGACATTCGCTGGCGCATCATTTTTGATCGCGGCTCTTCTGATCTTCGAACGTCTAATCATGTCTTTTGATTGAATAACTTCTGAGCCTTTTAATCTCTCAGAAACTCTCGGAGTCTCTAGCCCTATGAACATCTCTCGCTTTCTGGATTTCTAAAGGGCGCAGAAACGGTGAAGCTGGTTGATTTTTCCTTGTCTTCCTACGCTTTGCCCGACGGGTGTGACTTCTGAAGGGGACTCAAGTTCGGAGCTGAGGATCACGAAAGGTAGTGTTTGTGACACAACACCTAGCGGGGGCTATTCAAGCTCTCATAGATCAGTTTCCAGATACGTTTCTGATTCTTTACAGTTTGCATCCATCCATTGGCGTCTTTTGATGAGAACATTAAACTGCAAGTATATACACTGACTAATACGTACACAAATATCTGCATACATTCAACTTATTTTCGAACCTTCTAAACAATTTCTAGTTCAAGGGAATAATCATTAAGCACCCTTTACCTCTTATCGTGAGAGTGCTTTGGTCATCCCGGAGAATGTATCATGACCAATCTGAGGAAACTAGATTTGTATCCCGGACTAACCCTAATCAAGCCTGAAGGATTCTCTCAAACCTCACTATAAAATCGGGGGGTTGAACTACCGGCTTAAGGCCCTCACGCTTAGGAAGTCAACGCACGAATCCAAATGAAGCAAAAGTCAGCAAAAAACCATTCTGGGTAATCCGCCAAAACATCTCGGGTAATTTTTCTGTCGATGAACGATGGAATACTCTGAGAGATTCCTTTAATAAAGCTGAGTAATTAATTTATTAATTAATTATAGTTTTGTGCTTGCTCTGGTGTTCGCTCTGTTGCAACCAACACCAATTGCGCTTACATTTTTGGCCCAATTCAAATTCAGACAAAGGCGCCGACTCCACCGTCAAAAAGGATGAAATAAAAGAGAAATAGAAACAGTCACAAAAAGAAACATAGCTCAACTAGAAAAGGGCCGGTTGATAGCCGAAATTTGCTTTGAAATTTCTGCCCACTCCATTTCTCTTTTATAAGTCTCACCATCATGTAGCCTCTCTTCCCATTTGAGAAGCTCATAAACGAAACGAAGATGCGGCTGGATGATAATGTTCAGTCGCCTCGCTCGAACAAAGCTATAAGCTCTTGGAAAAGATAAATTCAATGATCGCATAACTTCAGCAATACATATGCTTGCGGACCTAGATACTCCCATTCTGCAGTGAACAAGTGTTGAAGTATTGTGTAATTTTCCTTGAGCTGCACCTTGTCAGTGATGATTTGGGTGGAGATATAGACTGTACCAATGAAGCCTAAACACTCTTCGATTCTACCGAGGAGAGGATCGATTCCATTGTCTTCAATCCCCTGTATGAACATAAGATTTTCTCTTCCCCATTCTTGCATGAGTTTGTCGCCCCAGGAAATTATTTCTCCGATGCTCAAAATCTGTCGTATGCCCAACTGAGACAATAACTGAGGATTATTTGCATGGCTCACATTCCCCAAGTACATATACTTGGTAATTCTACTGGGAAGAAAAGAATCCATATTTTCTATCCATTTTGGGTCCTGCCCTGTGAGATTAATATTATCACATGGAGATTTCTCTCGACGAGCAGGAGATTCAGCGATTAATGTAGGAGATAAAGTGTTTAGAAGATTAAAATCAGTAGGGGGAAGAAAAAAGTTTCGCTCTTTAGCAACATGAAGATCAATTAATGCCGAAGAAAATGGAAGCTTCGTAGCAAAAATAAAATATGATAGCCCAAGAAAGCTTGATTCTGTATATCCATCTTTGCAATGTATTAATACTTTTTTCTCTCTCCCTTCAACTAAGTTCCGAGGGCCATGATATGAGTCATGTTTGTGAGTAGGTGTAGTTAAAATGCCGTGAGAATGCTTGTATATAAATTCACAGGCTTCGAAAATTCCATCTACTTCGCTCTCCGTGGCGGACATGACACTTCCAAAAGAAGAAAATTTGAAGGATGCAGGATAACTTGCAGCATGTTCACTATTGAAATTTGGTAGTCTTTCAGAGTCGAGGTGTACATAGCCAACGCATTCAATATAAATATCAAACCTGTGACAGCATCCACTACCACCTGGATCAGGCTCGTCCAGATATCGCGGGGTTGGCCCTAGCCAAACATTCTTGTCAATCTCTGAAGCCTTCGTCATAATATTTATTTCAGCTTTTTCTTGAGAAGAAAGAGTTAAAATGTTATTCATCGGACTTCCACGAGAGTCTGTGACTACGAGACTCGGATAAAGCTCCTCAAACGCTTTGAAGGAACTAGTGCAGAGAAAAGAGTTGTATGGAAGAAATTCTAAGCCCTTTGCAATATGCTCTTCTCGCAAAGACCTTTGGGCAGCAGCAATATCTCCCGCTAGTTCTAAAGCTTGATTCTGATTATCTCCGAAAACCACAATATCAGAAATCATAGCTATTTTGGTCACTTGGATATGGAAATTACGGACAGAAAAGCCAACTTTCGGATCAACATCACGGAAATTTGCCATTCCTCTGACTCGGGTTAGGAACTCTCCCGGTGCTATCGCACCTTTAATGCTGGAACTGCTAAGATTTCCATCAGCTTTCACTAATGTAACCCCACGAAAGCATGAAGGCGTGCGGGTTAAATCATGCTGATTTTTGGTAAGGACAGCTGTTTGAAAATAGTTTTGGGGGTTCAAGCCGTGGAGCCATGGAAATAGTTGAGAGGTATCTGGAAGAGATTGTGTTGAAAGATGATCTAAGGCGGCAACTAAATCTGTAGCATCGATCTCGTAGACCTCCGAAGAACCAATGATCCTCTTTTTGTAAATATTTGGGGGATATAAGGGCGACTTTTTTTGAAGAGTCGGAAAGACTTTGGAGGGTGGTGACGACGGAGGAGTGTCAAGGCCTGTAGATGGTAGATATTTATTCGATAGTGAGGCACAAGAACGGATAAATGTGTTGTTGTTATCTATCCCATGAAGAGGAGAAGGCGATGGAGAGGGAGTCCGACTTGGAACAACGGATCGCGGAAGAGATACCGCACGCATGTTCAGTGGAGAGATGAGTTGTGTGACATCAGGAGTCAATCAGAGTTGATGCGTGTAGCACACTAAAACATTCAGCTCGTAAAGTGCGGCCTGCAAAAATTATCAACAAATTATCGATGTTTAAAGATTGAGCAGATAACTTTCTCACAAGTAGGTATAATATAAACCTTCTAGAGTTAGTAGTGGTGGTGAAGGTTATGGATCAGAGAGCTATTTATATTGAAGGGCTGAGCTACCATGGAGGTGCAAAGAAGATAGAGGCCTTATAAGGGGATAATGAGGGTCGGATGGTGGTGTGGTACACCGTCCGGGCCATTCTCCCAAGTAGGGTCTGGGTAGCCGAGGCACATGCCCCACTTGAGACAGGAGAAAGCTGGTTCGAATCCAGCAAGACCCTCACACCACATTTCTCGCCTGGTCATGTACAGTAGCGTCTAAAAGTGCGCAATGAAACCACTACGTTGACTAAATTTTACTATAACTCTGCGACAACTTCTTCAAATTTAAAAATTCTAGGTTCAAATAAATTCTAAGTCATTTCTTGAACAAGTTCAATTTTGTATTTGTAAAAATAATAATTAATTATAAGGTTCGCGCTGGTCTTGGTACATAATGTCTATTGCGCACTTTTTGACGTATCATTTCACCACGTGGTAGAACCTGCGTTAACAAACAACTATGCTGTAAACTTTAATTTTTTGATCTATATAAGTATTCAACTTGCTTTTGTATCATTCCTAAATTGTCTGATTTCAATGTTCTCTGTTTTTTTTACAATGAAAAAACTTTCACAGCACCAGATATCATCCATCACTACATTACTCGATGAAGGTAAAAAAGAACTAGAGATTAAAAAAAGGAAGCTGTATAACTTGATATAGATAGGTACGTCGCTGTTATATTGGAAAGAGTTAAAGAAACTAAATTTACACTTTGGGGAGAAACAAATCCTACTCCCGGGATTATGTTTCTCCGGATAACTCCGAACTACAAACGCCAGTGATATGTTATATTTCGCAACACTAGAAATAGCAAAAATTATGGGCTGTCATAGGTCTACGATAGCCAGGTATCAGAAAAAGACATCTCATGGCACATCAAAACCTGTGCAGGGACGGCCACGGAAGTTAACGTGTCGAGACATACGAGCCCTGGCTCGTTTGGTGGCTAATGGCGGGACCAAAACTGCGGTAGAAGCGACGAAGATTATCAATCTTGAACGAGAAGACAAAGATTCTCCTAGTATCGTGAGGCTGGCTCTGAGGGAAAGGGTCTCCGGGCTATTAAGAGAGTGGAGAAACCGATGCTGTCAAAAGCGCATAAGAGAGCTCGATTACATTGGGCTTTAGAACATGAAAGTTGCACTATTGAAGATTAGAAAAGAGTTATTTGGTCAGATGAGACGAAGATAAATAGACTCAATAGCGACGGAATCAAATATGCCTGGTCCAGGAATCCAAGTAGCTATCCGGCAGAAGTGGTCAAAGAGACACCGAAGTTCGGGGGCGGTAGCGTAATCATATGGGGTTGTATGTCTTGGTTTGGCGCCGGTGGAATGAGTTGTGTGGTTGGAAGGATGAACTCGGAACAGCTAATAGGCATTCTGAATACTTGTTTGGTCCCCACAGTCGACGAAATAGCCAGCAAGCTCTTTTCCAATGCCAGAAACAACGTTATTTTTCAACAAGGCAACGATCCTAAGCGTACTTCTAGGGCCACAAAGAATTGGCTAGCTACCACGGGTATAAATACCATGAAATGGCCCTCTCAATCGCCCGACCTGAACCCAATTGAGCACCTATGGTGTCTGATAAAACGCCGACTTGGAGAGTACCCGGAAACACCGAAAAGTATGCACGAATTGATGAAAAGAGTAGACGACGTCTGGCAAAATAGACATGAAGATTCATGTCGTACATTAATTGAGAGTATGCCGTCAAGGGTTCTGGCCGTAAAGAAGGCAACGGGGGGTCATACCAAATATTAGAATAACGCGTCTAAAAATGCGCAATAGACATTAAGTGCCAAGACCAGCGCGAACCTTACAATTAATCATTATTTTTACAAAAACAAAATTGGACTTATTCAAGAAATGACTTAGAATTTATTTGAACCTAGAATTTTTAAATTTGAAGAAGTTGTCGCAGAGTTATAGTAAAATTTAGTCAACGTAGTGGTTTCATTGCGCACTTTTAGACGCTACTGTATGTGACGATGTCGAGGGCACACAGGACAACCGTGGGTGGCTGAAATGCATTTATTTATTTATTTATTTATTTATTTATAACCGATTAACGCCAAGCAGGCTCCCAGGACTTATCCCGGCCTCGTGCCTCCCTAAGGGCACTTGGCGTGCCTTCGAAGCCTAAGGCTTACAGACATATCTAGTTGTCTACTGACATCAAACTAATCTACACAAATGGTCCGAGAAACTCTAGAACCATTGAGCCCGTCATATTGCCCCCGCAATTTATCCCAAAAAAAATTCCTAGATCTACAGTACGTGTAGCCTAGGCAAGGTTTTCTCCGCCTTAAGTCCCCTTCTGAGAACCTAAGTCCTGGTATACTTAAAGATCTATAAGATAGTTGTTTGAGCGAGAGACTCGCAAATATTACTCGTAAGGGGCCCTTTCCACAATCCACCTGTGAAAAGCTTTTGCCCCTTCCGATGTGCTAAGAATCCATTTTACCGACTCGGTTGGGTTCCGAATTGTGAAGTTGCTAGGTCGACTATTGCTACGTCTAAGTAGTTGACAGGATAAGGGATGTTCTGGTGACTTTTCTTGATCACAGGAGCAGTATATCTCAGCTTCTGTATGCTTAAATCTTCGGTGATACTCCGCAAAGTCGCCATGTCCAGAGCGGGCGGCGAGTAGTCTGCCGAGGCTTAATCTCGGGATAGAGAAAAGCTCCATGGGAAGGCGAAATTTCATCTCAATTCCAAGTTCCTTATACCGCCTTGGGGCCTGTAAGTTCCAATACTGCCCTCATTCGTCCTGGTATCTTTCCTCTGAAAGTGATTTAGCCCGAGCTATAGTTGCCACTGAGATCTCTATTGACAGGTTGCACGCCTCCTTAGCTAGAGCTTCTGCCCGTTCATTTCCAGTACTTTTTTGATGGGCTGGAACCCATCTCACTTCTACGCTTCCAGGTAGATTAGCTGTAGCTCTTTCCCTGTTTTTCCAGATACCCCGGAGCTCTTGAAAATCTAAAATTTGAGTTGAGCTCGAGGGCGAAGGACGTCCAGCGTGAAGTCGGATCGCAGCCTCTTCATTATCGAGACATATGGCCACATTTTTTGCAAATCGGGCCATCGAGTGGGAGCAAGCTGCCCGCAGGCCAGCGACTGCTTCTATGACATCAGCGTCGTATATTTGAGCCTTTTTTCCAAGTGGGATACGCCCATGAAGTATCTCCTGAGTGCCGCGGTATACACAGTAACTAGCCCCTGAGTTCCCGTCTTCGTTCATTGAGCCATCTGAAAACACTGTAAGGTCAAGGGGACTGCGGAGCTGCGTCCAGCATTCGTAGGATTCTAGACCAGTCCGACGCCCTGCCGCGCCAATTTCTTGTCGGATTGAGTGATAATCTAGCGAAAGCCAGGGCGGGTCGTCGGTGTCGACCGAGGCTGAAGTGCGTTCCTACGGCAGACATATACGGTTGAGGGTAGAAAGGGCCGTAAGGCACCTGACTTCGAGTTATGTCTTCAAATGATGTTCGGGTGTGAGTGCCCCTCATGTCATGTTGAGACATCGCTCCATGTACCGCACCAGGATCATTCGTGTCATAGCCAGAAGGCTGCATGCCTACACAGGAATGATTTATAAAAAAAAAATAAAATAAAAAAAAAGGGGATAATGAACTTGACCGTTAGTCCTATGTCAGCATAAAGCTGGTTATACATGTAGGTAGGTAGGTGGGTATATGTACTAGTCTTGTAAGTCGGAGCATAGTGATATATGACTATTAATGCCAAGGCTAACAACATTTAACATTTGGTTCGTAAAGTTTATATCAGGCAGGGAAGAGGTAGCTATGAGTACGTGTAGCTAAGATTGGCAGATATTCAGTTGTTCCCTCGTCAGTACTTACAGAGAAACTGATACTGTCCATCTTTGTTACGGCATATTCCCTTTGTAGCGATTCTGGCTGTGCCAGAATTGTAAGGCCACCATGGAATTATAGGGAATAAAATGGAAGACAATAGAATTGCATGGCATGGCTGGCATCGAGCCGAACAGAGAGAGGCAGTGTATATATCACACGATAGTCACCAGTCCATAGATTCTGTAGACTTTACCATAAACTGTTTCATTTTGGACTTGTTCTGTTGGTAACAACATCAACTGATCCCGCGACAAGCTTTGAGATTCAACAATTCAGCATCTATTCTCTACAACCCCCAAAGTTCTTCCAGGAAAGTCTACAGAGTTAAGGTTGAGACACTCTATTTTCAACTATTACCAGACAGAGTCTTACCCTCGAAGATTCTTAATAGTTGATAACTCCAATTCCATGGTGTCGGAATAATTTAGGTCAAATATATTTTTGGGATCTCTGCTTTTAGATAAATTACCTTGGATAAAGCTACGGGCTACAGACTGATTCACGTCACGGAATGAAGTGTTTCGAAGTCTCGAAATAGCGGCGTCGACTTACTCACGCCCATGACTATGTCCAATTGTCTTGGGGCGAAAAGGGGTTCGACTAATCAAACGAAGATTATGAAATGTATATACGATGAATACCCCAGGAGTTAGGAAGAATAGAGATTAACTGATCAATGCATTTTTAACTATTATCGTTATCTGATTTTACTACAATTCGCTTGAATTCCATAGATGAAAATGGAAGATAGAAGATGTGCATGAGGAAGCTGGAGGAAGCATTGCCTTGATAACGGCCCAGGGGAAAGTTTGGGTACACAGTACCTATGAAGCGCCATCGCTCTCAAAGCCCTGGAAACGCTACCGTGGATCCCACGGCCACTATCATAAGAAGACCAACACAAAGTAATAGCAGTACTCATCGGAGATTTCAACCTCCACCACTCAACAAAGGAAGGCGAAGCAATGATCAGCCATCACAAGTTAGCAAGAGATTTGACCGAAATAACGAGCCAGCAAAATATGCAAGTTATCCTCCCTAAAGGTACAATAGAGGCAGCCAAAGCATATTTGATCGCGTCTTTCCGGCCAAGAATTAGAAAATGCGGTCATGAGATGCTACCCGACTGAGAAGCTAGAATGGTTCTCGGATCAAGTATGCCTGCACACAGAGCTCCAGACTGACCCGCACAAACGAATTGAAGCCAAGTCTCGCCCAAAGTGGAAGAAACTAGACTCGGAAGCAGTATAACAGTGGCTCACGACTAAACTATCTGACTATAACCTGAAAATTTGCCTTCTCAACACGCTCGACACGCAAACAATAACAGATGTCATCCAAGATACTGTAGAGGAGATGTCAGAAAAAATATGTGTGCTTTTGAAAGGATACTTGATATTGATCGATGTTCAAAAAGATGTTTTACAAGGTGGCGAATCTAAGCCTACTTATACTTCCAGAACCATTTGTGCGCCAATAGAGCAAACAATGCAAACACCAAGACTCGTGGGACCTCAACCTCGCCTAGCTCGTCCCAACACTTCATCCTATTCTTA
>JAKRRZ010000755.1:0-16526 GCA_022627015.2 Podosphaera aphanis | reverse complement strand
AAACGGTAAGATGTTAAATGGGAAAAGTAAACTTAACTTGAGTAATTTTAGTAAATAATTTGGTATTGATCAAAAGTTACACAGAAAATTGATTAAAACTCGAGCTAAAATCCAGAAATTATCTATCTTACTTTTAATTCTTACTTATTAAAATACTAGAGCTTGGTCAACTCCTCAGACACTAGTGAGCCCAGCTTAATTTCACACGGCTCACGTAATTGTAATATTAACAGTGAAAAATTAGAGGACCCCTATCAGATTGATAATTGAGGGACACTTCTCGAGTGAGTAGTTTAGTAACTAAACCATAGTGAAACTTAGTAATGGAACAAAACTTCAATTGATTTCTACTTGTAAAAGACTGTTGCAGGATGCTTGTATCGAGACCATGTTGCTGGCATTATTCGTTGCCTCTCGATTCGTTGTATTTCCTCAAGAATAATTTTATCACTAGCGAAATCCGTTTTACCATTGAAATACACTTCAACAAACTTAGTGTTACCATTTGATTTTTGCTGTTTTAAAATTTCAAGAATAGCAGTCCTCACAGCTATCTGACTATCCAACTCAAGATGTGAAGCCCCGTCATTAACGCTAAGAATTTCATCTTCCAGATTAGCAAGATCATTTTCAAAAAACTCGGTTTCAGATTCAGTTTCGTTATCTGAATCAGACTCGTTGTCATTATCAGACGGAATTTCTATTGTGGAAAGTCGGTGTTCTGGACGGAGAGTGAGCTGCTCATGAACCCAGAAAGGGCTTTCTCTCTGTCGTTCGATTTCCGAGAAAAGCTTAGGCCTATCTGATATTTTTTCATAACAAAACTTGATGTGCTTGCAAACCAAGAATTGACTCATAAGAAATCCTGGGTATGCGCATGTCCAGTTGATTGGATTTGTGTGGTATTTCAATAAATCTTGGTCCACAACTGAATCCAGAAGATCGTCCCAATTTTTCTTGAAGGTTTTCCTCCAAGCGGTGACAGCTTTGCGATGATTCTTACTTCTGATAGCATTCATTTTATCAACTGCTTGTGGAATTACAAGAAAGGTAAGGATTGAGACTACCAGGTCGACTCTTGGCCGGTTGTATTGATGAAGGTAATCATGTTTAACCATTCGGCAGTGAGATTCCACAATCATCGTTGTCTTTAGAACTGGTATTCCTGTAGCGCAAGAAGATCGTGCCCACAGCTTCCATTGTTCAGGAGCATACCAATTAACGAATAAATATGCCCAAAGACGAAAATAATTTCGGGAATGACACCATGCATACAATTCGTTAATACAGTCAAGATGTATTTGTTTAGCAGACCGATAGGTTCCGTTCTGATCTGGAATTAACGAATGCATGTTATAGTGACGGCTGAACATGCCAAGAACGATCTCCCGCTCCGATATACTTGAAGTTTCGATACTTCCAGACTCTTCGAACATCATATTTGAAGAAACACATCCACAAAGACCATATTGGTGTTCACCAGGTCTTCGAGTGGAGTGTGATCCCCAGCACATCTCAATTCCTGGAACCAAAGCTTTCGCCTCGGACGGAAAATAGTAACTTTGAGTTTTCGTCTTTCTATTGAGACTCCATTTCGAAATCTTGATTTCTAAAGATGTGTGAAAAGCAGATATTAAGAAGATTGTAGGTTACAGATAGAAAGATAACGTGTTTTGGGAAGCAGCAAAAATGATAATAGATTATAAAGTTATGATTGGGATCTCAGTTACAAAATAAAAAACATGACATAGTAACACGTGAGAAGCACAGACTCGATGGATTTGTCCTGGCGCATTAACGAACCATGGCAAAAACGGAGCTCGTAGCCTCGCGACCTCATCACCATGGTGACATCGAACCAGGAACGACAGCCAATGAATGACATACGACGACAACATGACACAGTTCTCAGGGTTAAAGTTATACAATCATGAGTGGTGCCCCCCCTCGTTAAAGAGACGAAAGTTGAAAAGTTACGGTATCTACAGTGATACCTCTAAATTTACAAATTCTTTTAAAAGGGCTATTTAGTCCTAGGGCCAACAAAGAAATAATCTAATTGATGAAAATTTGCGAGTCGTGTCAATAAACATCCCGCTGTCTAACTCTTCCACCGATGCGCTAGATAGCTTATCGAATTTGATACTTCTCATGTAGGCTCTCTCACGAACTTTTCCTGCTTCATACGGATCTCTAACCCCACCGGCAACTCTTGTGATACCCAGCGCAGTTGTAGAGAGCCTCGAGTAGCTTTCGGTTGTATTCCTCTTTGATGCATCAGTTTGTGATGTAGCGGGGATTTGAGAAGCTTGAGAGAGCTCTTCGTCTTCAATTATTACACAAGAGATTGCTGGATTGAGATATGGCTTTATCATTTCATGTTCATGAAGTGAAGGATCTCGTCGAGTTGATGACACACCGTAACCTTTAGCTTTTTGATGGACCCTGTTTTTATTTCCTTTTAATCGTCCCTTTCCCTTTACAATTGATGGGTCTAACATGATACGTCGTTCAAGCTGGGGTTGCTCTCCTCCGCGATGGTAGTACCAGTGAGGGTCAATATCGGCAAGTGCGATTTTACAAAAGCTGCGTTGTCGAGCGTGTATTTTATGAAAGCAAGAAAGTCCCATGCTTTGCTCAATCGAACAAATACAAGCTTGTGGCAGAGCATCGGTGAGCTTTCTCGGGAGCTTTCCCTTCTCTTCCAAAATTTTACGTAGTGCAAACGGATGTACAAAGCCGATGACATCTTGGAAGAGCTGTATTTTCACCGCGTGACGAGGCTTCATCTTATATTGCGCAATGTCTTATCTGATATCACGATTTTGATCTTCCCAGAAGAGACAAATAGCGCCAAAGATTTGCTTGTGGTCACCGGTCGAGGTATGAAGATAAGCTTTGATAGCTGCATGGCTTGATTCGTTGCGTGAGGTGGTAGTATTTCCAAAATGGGTAGCTTTATTTACCCAGCAGGAGACCTAAAATATTGGTTGAGAAGCTTACAGGGAATTGAGGAAACTTACAACTTTCTCTCTCCAAATTATCCAAATATTCTCGACGTACTTAACCGCTAATAGTTTGTGCTTTTGCAGATTTAACACATTCGAGTTGTAGATCTCAAAGCTCTCAGAATCCATCACAGCATTCCGAGCGTCATAAAACCTGTGGAAAGTCTCTTGGTCCTTGAGGAGCCTCTTATTCTTGGCGACAACGTTCATGTTAACATGCCAGCGACAAAGAATGTGGTCAGATGAAGGAAAAAGTTCGTCAAGAGTATTCAGTAGTGCAAGTTCTCCATCAGTCACAAAGCATTTGGGACTGGGGATTTCATTTTCTTTCCAAGGTTCATTAAAACAATTCATAATCCACACGTGGTCATTCTTCTCTCCACTCAAAATCCGATGGCAAATTGAGGTATCTTGTTGCCACCAGAGCTGCCAAAAATATTAACCATTGGCATGCTGAATCGGTTTGTTTGATAAATGCAGTCAAGAAGTATAATGTCCAGGTGCTCTTTCAAGAGTTTGACACACTCTGGATATGTGAAAAATAGACGTGTGACTCGATTATTTTCGTCGGTATCAATTCGGTGAAGCAATTCCGTTCCTCAAGCTCGTCTGCAAGCCAGTTAATGGGAGTTTTACCTCCTAATTCTTGCAACCGAATCTTCTGTCCGAAGTTATGCACATCTCGAGCGTTTAATTCAACTCCCCATTTACCTCGTACTTGAGATTGAATCATGGAACCTCTAGTTTGTCGATTCGAAAGTTTCGAGACAAGCACCTTTGTTTCTTGATTGATTTCCAGCCTTTTCGCGCGATTAGAAGGATGTGCAATCGGATCATCAGGAGGTTTGTGATTGTGGTGCTCTTCAAGTATGTAGCCTCTCCAACAAACTGCTTTTTCTTGTGCAATAATTCGGAAGGGACAGTTAGTCTTACAAGAACCAGTATTCTTCCTCTTTTTTGACAGATACAAGTCCTTTTTCTCACGGTACTGAGCCTTTCCTCCCTTATCACACATGTATGTAATGCGCTGGCCTTCCTTGTTCTTGTTCTTTGCATTCAGAACAAATCCGTAGCCCTTACCATATGCGTGGCTTTGGTAGGGAGCAAGCAGGCGCTCGAGAGACTCATATTCGGCATCTTGTAATGGATCACCTATTTTGATTCTGATCGTGGGGTTCCGAGAGGTAGGTCAGAAATATCACGGCTGTTAACTGCCATTGTGTTACACTGAAGCAAAGATAAACAAAAGCCAGTTTAGTAAACGTGAATGTAAGCGTGCATGTAAACGAGAGAGGAAACAATAGTCGAACAAGGCTATAAACTCCGTTGGTGTCGATGGCATCACGTGTCGTTTTCATCTAGATTTATCAAAAAAGTCATCTAGACTTAGCTGTTCCCAAAATTAATCACTGATGTCTTCATGGTGATCACAGGAGTTGGGCTATAGTAGTTGAAATAGTGCTTCTAATTGAGATGGTTGAGGAAGATCGTGCAAGGTTAGTTATCCCCTAATTGCACACGCAATGACCTTAAGCCTAAGTGTATTATGAGCATCTTTTTTTTTTTTAATCAGTCTTGTGGTAATTGTTATTGTACAGCCCATGTCGAAATAAACGAGAAATTTCTTAACTAGGTAGTCAAATCGCACTAGCACAGCACAATTTTATAATCGAGCAGAAACTATTATACAGGGCTACAGGGGTAAACTTTTCGCCCTTGCCATAGATTTATGTACATACAAAGGCGCAAATTTCTATGTGAATGTGTACATAAATCTATTGCAAGGGCGAAAAATGTAGCCCTGTAGCCCTGTAGAATCGCGTGTACTAATAAAATTTTGATTAAGTAACAGGAGCAGGCATATTTTGGCGTGGAAACCAGGAGGTACCTGTAATTAAACGTAAGCGTCCACGACGTTGAATATCGTTAAGAAAGCTTCCGAATGAAACAATGGATTAATCTTGTCCTCCCTTCGTCGTTAAAACTACGTCGTCCGAAATATTGTACCTTTACTGATGTAAGTAGTTATAAATGCTACCTTAGTGTTTTAGTTAATTAACCAGCAGTACAAAACTAAATACTCCAGGTATGTCATCTTAACATTCATCATGACTATTGCCCCTAACTCCTGACTCACGGATTGTTTCCTAGTATTAAAGGTGCGCTCAGCGTTTGCCATGCCAATGCAGTGGAAAACGGATATGGTTTACGCTTGGGTGGCAAAAAGGCTAATCGCCAGGGCGTGATTGCATCGCGTCAAGTAATTTGTGATCGTACAGGGAGTGGGAGAGTAGATCTTAGGGTACCAGGCGATCTGGTAGTATACGGTGCGACTGCAAATTTGCTCTCTCGAGTCGTCATTCAGACGATGAATATATTATCGATATCAGCAGCCCGAATCACAACCACCCACCTTCTTTCTCGGCATATAAGCATCCGTCATGTACACGTAATCATGAGACCGAGAAGAAAACAGTTACAGATAAATCAGAGCTTGGTGGTCCGCCCAAGATAATTTTGGCAGAGCTACGCAACACAGGTAGTTCCACCGCAGTTTACAACTGCATTGCAAAGCATCGAACATCTTAGGTAGGAGACCAATCACCAATATCTGCGCTCGTGGGAATACTCGAAGGAGAGGACGGTGTGGACTCTGGCAACGAAAATAAAAAGTGGTGACATGATTATTTGACATACATTGATTGTTGTTCAACACACCTCTTCTCTCAACGTACTAATTGTTAATTTAATTCTATTACGCCAGCTTCCTGAAGTAACAATCATGAATTGTACTAATCGTACAAATCATTCTGGCATGCCATTACTTCACATTGTTGGCAAAAGTTGGAATTCTACCAGAGGCTAACCATGGCGGATTTTTATCGACATCGACATTAGCACTTTATACTGACCAACTCGTCTGAAAATTGTCGGTAAAATAACCTCAACATGGGGGACAACGAAATAGACCTAGACGGTACGTTAGGGAATCGGGACGGCACCGCTCATACACTTTGTGGATTCCATCGTAGGAATTCCGGAGTTAATGCAATCAGAGATCCAGTCATAAGAAGACCTTAGAAAATGAGGTCGGCAGCAAACCTCACCCCCACAAACTCGGTTGTAAACGGCCTCATTAACTCAACCCAACGTCAACAATCGCAGCACGAGCGAGCGGCTTCCATTATCACAGAAGACATAGATTTAGCATCGCCAGCTTTATCTACGAGCATAGGTAACCCATTTTCATCTGATACGGGAGCGCAATGCCATTGTAGCGGATGTCGTCAACCAGGACATACATACCATACGTATGGTAGGCGAGCAGTAACCCTCGTCGAAAATTATACGTTGTATGATGTAATGTTTTCGTGTAAAAAGTTATGAGTGGTATGAGTTCAGTATTCATTTAAGAAAGCATAGGTAAATAGAATTCGTTCCCTGGTTAATTGTCGTATCAACTTAACTTTAGTTAATGTTATCGTGAATAGGGCCGCGAGTAGCCCCTGCTCCTGTTACTTTATCAAAATTTTGTTAGTACACGGGATTCTATAATAGTTTCTGCTCCATTATAAAATCGTGCTGTGCTACTGCGATTTGACTACCTAGTTAGGAAACGTCTCGTTTATTTCGACATGGGCTGCACAATACTAATTTGCAAGGGCTGCACAATACTAATTTGCAAGGGCTGCACAATACTAATTTGCAAGGGCTGCACAATTACAATTACCTTTTGGAATACTCGTACTCAGATTTCATTTGCAGATAGCAGGCACTACGAGTATAACGTCTTGCGACATGTAACCTCTTCCGTGAATATCCACCATAGGGAAAACCCCGTGGTTATCTGAATATGCTTTTATCAAGCTATGAGGAAAACACCACCGCGAGTGAGTGTGGTCAATATGAGCATCAATATGCTAAGCCATATCAGCAAGATCACTCAATCACTTTTAGTTAGTTTTTATTAGTATATAGATAGCACTCTGTTCCCATGGGGAGAGATCGGATCAATGAGACTCTTCGTCAACGGACTCCGGCTTGTTTCAAGATTACTTTACTATCGACAAGTGATCCTACCCAGTCTAACAACTGAACTTAAACTTCGACTGTTAATGACAGTGAGTGATACATAGCTGATGGTGAATTTCATGTGCACAATATCAGCACCAGTAAAACAAAACAAAACAATCGAATCTTTCATAATATTGGAGAACTGAAGGTAATTTAATTACTGCTTGTATTGGAGATTAAGCATTCCGGAATTTGGGTTAGGTTCACGTTCCAACAACTTGTAGGTACCAAGACTGATACCGAGAGGCGAAACTGTTAATGTTCAGCCAAAATTTCCACAAAATCAATGATTCAACTATAGAATATATCTGGAAGAAACTTGGCTTAAGGTGAAACGCAAGCTATGAACTGTAATAAACATTTTACCCTCCTTTATTTAAGCATCACGACATCTACGTAAAACCACAAGCATAGCGATTTAAGCGAGTCTGCACGTTTTACCCCGTGATTGAATTGCTTCTTTTGAGATTGCATGACTGGATTCCCCTACAAAAATTGTCCTGAGCAAAATACATGTATCTTGTCCATGGATACGGGTCTAGCTCCGGTGGTGAGAATTTTGCGCAGGCTACTGATTGAGCTTGTACCTTGTCGCAAGTGCAATTAACTAAGTTGTTTTAAACTTGTAGTGCAAGGAAGGCCGACCTGGATGGCGTACTATTGGACCATCCGACCCATGAAAATTAGGTTCAGGCGGCGCCATCGAAAATATTAATAAGACGAACCCGATCTGACAATTATTATCTCATCAGGTGGATAAAAAGAAACTCCCTTCCTTAATTAGGAAAAAACCGTAACTTTTGAGCATCTAATTATTGAATGGTCCCTGTACAAGCTTCTTTGCCGACAGATCTCATGAAGCAATTAAACCTCAATCGACCGACCGAACTTTTCTATATGATCGTCTTGCGAATACCGCGTCTTCGTCGGTGATTTGAGTGATGCGATTGATTGGAGTCTAATGTTTAACTGTTAGAATGGGATTGATTATTCGAAACAGATAATTACTATATACAAACCCAGATCCCTCACGGCGAGCGCCAAAGGATGAACCAATTAGGATAGGCCGTCGGTTAATCAGATGATCGCCGGCTCGCTACCACCATCAACAACGTTTATCGTGACTTTGTGTTTCCATTGTCGAGTAGTCGCACGCTCGAATTCAATTTCCAATGAAGCCACAAATTCTCGCCCTTAATTAATTCTCTGTAAAAAACGTGCTCGAACAGTTTACACGTTTCATGTCTCAGTGTAACATAAACAGTCAATGAACCATAAACGCATTCTGCATGTACACAAAACATCAAGAATTCTTACTGGCCAGTTCATACATTTACCCATCGCGCAATATCCCCTACATATACGTATGTATTTCTCTACATAAAAACAATTGAAGTTACCTGTATCTTCTATCGTTCGGATAGAATTGACTTCACTGACAAAGATTACGCCAATATCATGTAAGCAAGCCATCGAAATTATATTTTCGTCTAATAACAAAACACAAAGTTAGTCAGTCTTTGTGCTTTTGGGATCGTAATCTTATTTTTTCCATGTTTTCCTATTGGGAACAGCCTTTCCGTCGCTACAGATGAAACGTAACAAGTTTTCTCATTTAGTCCTTCAAGTCCCCCAATTATCTCTGACTTGGCAAAATCGACAAATCTTCTTCAAACGATGCAATCTTGCAGTCGAACTCCTATCACTAACAAACCAACTAGGCACGACGCAATTTTTTACACCTTAGACTCCTCTATTAAGAACAGGGACCAGGAATTCTCACCAATCCCAACGGCAGACGACGAAACCGGCTGCGCAACTCATACCGACTGGGCGTTGAAATTTAGCAGAACGTTTTTGGATACCAAATCACCTGTAATTAACCCATTTAATCACAAAGACTTTCAGCAAAACCCGCTTGACGCATGCCAAGGTCAAGAGCTTCGTGAATTGGTTGTGCCTCCGCGACCAGAAGTCCGCGAATCCTTGGTGGATCATATGCTCAATTCCCTAGACCAGCTAAATCCAAATCAATTTCCAGTCGGGCAATACAACGATACTCGGCATGACAGGCAGACTACAGATAGCCAACAACGGGGCTTAGCTTATGACGGTCTCTACCAATCGAAATTGAAGTATGCAACGTGGAATTCCCGAGGCATAGGATATGCATCATCACCACACAACACCGAAGCTGAGGTTACTCATCATGAATGCAAGCCCTTACCTGGTTCAAATTTTCCCGCGAACCGAAGCGCTAGTAGCTCAAACGTTAAAACAGTGGCCGGTATGATTCTTGGTCAACGAGCCGAGGCTGCACTCTACAGTGGAACTCAAGATAAAATATCACCATCCCCTCCTCGGAAGCTACACTCTCGGGCCGGAACGGAGAGCAAAAGTAGCAGCTTTGACCAGACACGGCACCCTCGATCCACCGGAGATGTGATGCGAGTGCGTAATAATTCAATACGATCATCAAGCCTTGATAGTAGAGGTCAACCCCGTCCAAAGCTGCGTGATGGTAAATCCTCAAGCGATTTTGGCAAAGATGAAAAGAACCCAAGAACTATGGCCCACAAACGTCAACAGAGTTCCTATCAAATACCGAAAGAAGTAGCCAGGTCATCGGCGAGGCCTAGCATTACAAACCTTCTTTCGCGGAAAAGAAGCATGAGATCAACCGAAGGAAGTAACCATACAGAGATTTCCATAGAGACAAACACTAATAATTTAAATTGGATGAGATCAAATGGGAGAAATGACGAAAATAATCGGTCCCTCGACTCATCCTCAATGCCGACACTCAGAACGGGATCGCACGAGCCCGGCAAAATCAGGGGCTCGCCTTCCTCAACTTTTACAATCCCATCAATTGAGAGCACCCCCGCTACTTCCACAAAAGAACGACCCGGTATTTTCCGAAGAGTATTTGGCTCGTCAAGAAATATGTCTTGGATCGACAATTTTCACGAACACTCGCCACTGCACGGTTCTTGGACATCTACTGAAACTGTAGATCGGCCAGTTTTCAAACCTCTACCTATACACAACACTCCTTCAACTCGAACAACACCACAAACTTTAATCACACAAGAACCTATGCCCTCGTTGACTAAGAAGCCCTCGTCCTTTTTTCGACGTCGTAAAAAATCAATGTCAAGCATTGCACCAACTGACATAGATTCTTCTCAAACACTCATTCAACCTTGTGCAACAAGCGCGCCGAGCAGCGTTGAAAAAACGCTCCCTAGCCCTCCGATAAGTTCGCAGGCAGTTCTCCACGGGTACCCACAGCAAACTTCAAATAACCAGCGTGAATTTAAGGAATCGTGGTACAATAATTATCAAGGTGCTAGCGCCCTTATTGTAAGAAGCATTTCATTCCCCTCTGAGTCTGTCCAAAGCTCTACAATTAGAGCCGTTGATTGCGATGACCAAGAAACAATACATAAGCTAAGATCCAGAATTCAGATTGGAGATCCATTAGGAAATCAATATGCTACGCATTATCGAGATGATATTGACACTGAGCGAGAACTACCACAAAATAGAATTCCGTTATCTCAAACTCTTTCGGGAATTTCCCCTGGAAATAGGAGTACGGAGACATTAGATGGAAGATGCTCCTCAGAAGGCTCACCGCGCCACCTCAAATCTTCAAGTTGCGTGGAGGACGAGAACTTTTCCTGGAGCCGCTCCTTACCGCTAATCCCCCGGCAAAGTATGGAAGAACCAGCCTCATCCATCAGAAGGACACACATCGCAAGGCAGCAAAGCGAAGATTGGGTCAAGATTACACAGAGCAGGGCGATTTCATCAGTGGATAGGGAAGATCGTGTTTGGCTAGAGCCTTCGTCAGATGAAGAGGATATGGGGTTATCTTGTATAGAAACGCTAGAATTAGATGCTCGAGGAGATCGGCGAGAATCTGACTCCATCTCTAGTATTTACGAATCTGTCGCCAGTCTACCCGGCGAATTAAGTGAGTGGGATGGAGAAGAAGACTATCCGATGCAGGCAGTTGAAGCTGGGCCTAAAATATTATCTACAGCAATACCTAGAATTGGCTTGGTATATGAGGATCAGTCAACCCCTGTCAACTTCGAAGAGCACCAGTATGCGAGACAGATATTTAATGGCAATGAGGACCTTGTGCCCAAAGAAAAGGCAGCTGCATGGATTGGAGAAGAAGACCCATTTCGGTCAAGAGTTTTAGAGGCTTACATGGATCTCTACGACTTCTCCAATCTAAATATTCTCGCTGGACTTCGATTGCTCTGTGGTCGTTTAATACTCAAAGCGGAGAGTCAACAGGTTGACCGTATATTAGTGACATTCTCACGGAGATGGTCACATTGTAACCCTTTTCATGGCTTTAAAGCGACTGGTTTGTATTTGATTCTAAGAAAGAATTCCAACTAATATATCATAGATGTTGTACATACTATCTGCTATTCTCTTCTTCTTCTCAATACTGACTTACACCTTGCCGAAATTGAGCAAAAGATGACTCGAAGCCAGTTCATTAAAAACGCGATGCCGACCATTCGGAAGGTAGTGACGGATGTAGCTCCGGAGGCATTCGATTCTGGACGACCATCTATTCTTCCCAGCAAGAATTTTTCTTTTGAAAAAGAATTGCCCAAGCAAGATTCAAATATGAGAAAACCCTCTCAAGATAAAGAACACTCTACCCAATTAAACCCCATAAAACAAGCTTCTCGAAATGATACAGATAAAATTTGTGTATCACCTCTAGATCATGAAAACGCTACAGAAGATTCTGGTCCTTTGGTAAGCGCACAGTTCCGTGGATCGTTACGTACATGGGAAGTTCAAGTTGAGATCGTGTTGAAGAATTTTTATAATTCAATTAGAAATGAACCTCTCCCGCTCTTTGGCTCCCTCTCAGGAAAACAGACAGGGCAAAGCCTAAATTCCAATCCGCTCTCGTTTTTTGCTCGCACGCCTAGTGTCGTTAGTCACACACACTCTGACACACAAAGTTATCGCTCTCGAGCTGCTGATACACTAAGACCTGGAAATCGAATGCGTTTAACTAAGAATCGCTCTAGGCCGGGGCTATATCCAATCGGATCCGGCCATGGATCAAGCCGAACTAGTTTAGATGATCAAACACCGATGTGGAGTCCTGTTTCATCAAGCACCTGGAGTAAATACTCGCTTGGGAAAACCCAAACCTCAGTATCCGTAGATTCTCTTGGATCTCCATGGCAAAATGGGGATTTCAATCAGTCTATCGGCTTTGCAAACGCCTTGAGTCAAGCAATTATTCGTGAGGAAACAACAGGTAGTCCTACGGCTAACGTCAATGAAAGTGAAGAATCCGGTACAACTCCACTGTTAGATGACGAGTCTCTTGAGCTCCACGGTGCACCTTGGGCAAAGGAAGGCATGGTAAAGCATAAACATCACCTCGAATCCCTAGACAAGAAAGCTAAGGAAAGAAACTGGAACGAGGTGTTTGCTGTCGTTGAGAAAGGATACCTCAGCTTGTTTTCATTTTCATCAAAATCAATGCGTCAAAAATCCAAAGGTAAAGCAGTCCAAGGAATCGTGGGTGGTGGTAACTGGCAAGCGAATGCTGAAAAACTTGGCTCGTTCCTACTCAGACAGACAATTGCTAGCGCTCTCCCTTCGCCTGGATATTCTAAATCACGTCCTCATGTATGGGCTCTCTCATTGCCCACTGGTGCAGTTCATCTCTTTCAAGTTGGGACGCCTGATATTGTCAAAGAATTCGTGTCCACGACTAACTACTGGAGCGCTCGAATGTCCAATCACCCTTTAGTTGGTGGTATAAGCAATATTGAATACGGATGGTCTGATGCTATCATTAAAAGTGGTATAGCTAACTCGACGTCACTAGACGTGACAAGCCCTACACAGAGACCCACCACAGGCTCTAGTCATCGACCCTCATTTAGTAGGCGTCCCAGTATCAAGGAGAATTCACGTGCCAGCATTGATCAAGCTTTGTCCGGAGATTTGAGAATTCATCTACCCGGAGATAAGATAACCATAGCCGATTGGGCCGCGCCAACACAAAATATGCGTGCAAGCAGTCTTAATGAAAAAGAGCAGCTCAGTAATCTCGTAGCATATGTAACCGGTATTGAAGAAGAGCTTCAGAAGCATAACAAGTTACGCTCTCCAATGCTACTAGCTGTACGTATCTCAAGGTTACATAAATATCTTTCGCTAATGATCAACAGTTTTCACCGCGTCATATGAATGCACAGAAAGCAATGGCTAATTGGGAGAAAAAATCTGCCTACCTCTTACGTGAGATTGTCAAATTCAGAACTTATATTGACGCCCTCCAAGTTTCCGAGTCTATGAAACATGGAATATATGTTGAGCGTGAAAATCGTAAGAAACAAGAAAACTAAAAATATAATCCATCCAGTGGCAGGAGACATCGTCACAATCTACTGCAGCTATATCAAATCGAGTTCTTTCTCATTCTACCCATCAACAAACTTCTTGCTCCATGGGTACTTAATTATAGATTTAAAAACAACTCGGGAGAATCAAATACGGTAATTACATATTCTAGATTTTACGGTAAGATACTTCAAGACGCCTCACTGCTCGCCGCTTCAAGGTCGGCGTGGCGGAGAGGTTTTTTCTTCTTTCTTCTTTCTCAACCTAATAATAATAACAATAACAATAATAATAATAGATCTTTACGACGCTACGTTTGTCGTTATTTACCTCAACAATAGACACATTGTTGTAACTGAACATATCTAGTCGATAGACACAACTCGAAATCAAGATATCTTGAGAGAGGAAAAATTTTGTAATTTAAAGAGATCCGTGCAAGGATGAGCCTCACCTTCTACATTTCACATCTTTTGTTGATGTAGGTAATTTTAGTACCCTAACATCAAGAATCAAAATGTAAATTTATTTCGATAATATTACAGCTCTGGCGTATGTTCTTCGTAAAATGCGATGAAAGTGTTTAGTTACCAAGTACCGCTTCGACACTAGGTGAGTCAGCAACTTGTCGTCGTACCATTTTCGACACTCAATGTACCACTTAAAATAGCTCAACTAAAACACTTCCAGATTTTTATCAGGGCCGTGCATTATAATCATTCTTTTGACAGCAGTAACAAGTTCATCAAGTTACCGGTTATGCTGCCGAAACAGTGAAATTCACAGTTTTGGGCTTGATACTGTTACGGTTTGAGAGTCGTGATATGTGCAGTCCCCCTTTTGGATATGGGAAGTCCCCCCCCCCCACGTAAAAACTTTTCTGCCTGGTTATTTTGATATGCTACTAAATTTGGGACAAGAATAGATTTTTTCTAATTATAAAAGTTTAATTTACTCCAATCCCTGAAAAGGAAAATAGGACCCATAAAATTACGACGAGCATAAAATACATCTTTCAGCCTAGTAATTATGACCCCACTAAGATGTTAGGGCAATGTCTTCGAGTATGGCCTGTTGCCCGACAACCTTGACATCCTATCTTATCGTGTCCTAACTCAACTCAACTCAAGCAGTGCAGTGTCGTAATACTAGTTGCAAGGTCTCGTGTTGGGAAAGGATACGGTCAGTTTGAGCGGCTTGCTGCCTGTTGTGTGCTCTAGCATGAGCACGGCGTCTAAATTCCTCAGTTTGACGCTTTTGCCGGATCACAGGGTCAGGAATCGGGGGATCAGGAATAAGCTGCTGGAAATTAGGATGCGGACGATCAAAGTGCCAATGATGATGGAAATCGTTGATCGTTAGACCTGAACGAATGAATTAGCTTAACTTGGTGAGAGTTAGGTTCCTAAAGTTAAAATACCTCGATTTTGGGACATTCGCTCCTGGATGATGTGCCAACAGGGCATACCCATCGACTTATTGAATGTCCCAGTACAAATGGAACTCTGTCCATTCCGCGCTCGCAGTTCCTCATTCCGAGCATATTTGACCTGCTTGCAGGTTTCACGAAGAGCAAAGTGTGAAATTCTGCCCAGAACTCCATAGTAGAATTCTCCAGAAATTCCTGCAGGCAAGCTGTCGCGAGCTCTTGAGCGTTTGATTCTGATCTCGTTGATCTGATCAGACAGTGCCAGCTGGATCGAGGCCCAAACAGACGATGGCTTCTTGATTGGAGTTCCAATCCATCTCTTGAGCACAGCGTGTGCACCTTCGAGCCTGGAGGCTGTCGTCGTGTTCCGATTGAAGAACTGATTGGTCCAGGCTTGCACGATGTTCATGTGCCGGGGCTCCAACCATTGCTGAAGGGCATACCTCACGGCATCTTGCTCAAGGCTTTTGGTCGTGTGTCGAGCAAGATCACCAGGTGAATTGGCTGGCGGAAGTTCGTGCAATTCGCCCTCGTTGTAATTGAACTCTGTTTCGAATACTTCGACTCTGTCTAGATATTCTTCGGGTGTCATTGAGTGCACGACATCTGAAAAGAACCTTTCAAATTCTTTCCACCGCTCTTCCGTTTCGAATATGGCTTTGCGATTGACCATCGAATTCTTGCATATATGCCAGAAGCAGATAATTCTGCTGGTCTCCGAATGCGGAAAGTGACGATCAATCACGTTCATCAATGCCAGTTCGCAATCAGTACCAATCACGGATGGACGTCAGTTATGCTGGTAGAGAGATTTGAGGTGAATCACTGCCTTGTCATAATTTTGCTCGTTTTCCCGGTCCAGAAAGCGATATCCTATGGTAAACGAACTGTTAAGATAATAAACACCAAGAATGTCCAAAAGAGGCATGCCAAACTTGCTTTTCTTATACGTGCAATCCATGAGGAGGATATCTGGACTTTCGTTAAGCAACTCGATGGATCGTGTATCCGTAACAAAAAAGTTGTTGAGATGGCCTAAAGCATCCTGGCTATACTCAAAGAACACACTCCCATTTGCACGTTGCTGGGTCAAATAGTCGATGAATGCTTGGAGAGTTGAAAGGCCATGTTGGCTCGAGCGATATAAATGGGCGTTAATGTTGTAGATATCACGATGGTCGACCTCAGGTGCATGCTCCCGGTTCTTAAAGGTTGCTACGGTCCTGGATACTGGAGTACACATGCTAAAGTTATTACGAACTAGTGCCATATCATCTTCGTTGAGACGACGATGCTCTGGGAAAGACGATGGGTCAGCGGGCTCATAATTGTGACTGATACTCTCTGTATCGATATTCCCATCTTCTGCTTGTAGAAAACAAATATCCCATGTGCCATCAGTCCTCTCCCTAGCTTTGGACCTGAAGGGGCAATTTGTCTCCCGAGTGAGTCGCTATCGCTTTCGACATGGTTCATCAACTTCACTGCGGTAACATCCACCCTTCTTGCAGATCAGAATCTTCATTGTTCTGTCTTTCCTCTTCGAAGAACTAGCAATCGTGATAGCATATCCGGCAGCTTTAGCATGGCCTTGTACAGCCTCGTGT
>JAKRRZ010000754.1:0-16542 GCA_022627015.2 Podosphaera aphanis | reverse complement strand
CGAACCTTTATAAATGACTCATATGTCGGACAGAACTGAAGACATTTCTCGTAGTTATTCCAGTCAAGCGGTGAAACAATTATTGCATGAGATGTTTTAAGAAATTTGTAGAAGTCAACTGAAAAAAATATACATCTATTCATTAGTTCATCATCATCATCATCATCATCATCATGAATCGAGGTTAGCTGGTCGATTAGTCAGTCAGCCAAGTCAAGCACCTAGAACAAGAGCAGATGAAACCTGAAAGGGCTTTCTATACCAATGTCATGGAAAATTCAACCGATATTGAAACCTTAACCATGAGTATAGTAGGCACATCAGATTGAAATAAGTGTATTTTTTTCCTTACCACATCGGAAACGTGCCCGCTGGTATCAAACCCTTGTAGTATCGGACAAAAGTTTACTCGACTATGGTATAACGTAAATTCAAAACTCAGCTGGAGTATGAGTTTGAAGTCCATAAATTCGGAGGTTCTGCTGAGATACTTGTCAGGTTGTGAAGAATCTTTGCATCACGTCTTAGATAATTAGATAATTATTTAACGTTACGCAGTAATGTTCGTGATGATGTCTGAAGACACACTTATCTTTTGTCATGGTCCCTGCTGACAAGGATTATGGAAGAACGATATAGGACGGACATTTTTCCTATCACGTGTTTCCATCATAAACACCCCTGTCTCCATTTATGACGCTAATTATATTATTGTGATTGCCCTTGCGTGATTTACTGCACAAATTATGAAGTTTATACACTACCTGCATTTAAAACGTAGACTGCCTTTTCGGAAAAAATTGAATTGCCTTAATCCTAATTAGGTAGTTATTGCGACTAGGATAAAATTAGTAAGCTCTGAATACTTTCTGGTTCAACTTTTATGCCAACTTCTCTCTCACCTCATTCAACAAATCACTCATACGTTCCGATTGAAAATTTAAAACCAAATGATATTTTTGAATCCAAGGATATTTCCGATGCCATATCTAGAAGATAAGACTTATCAATGTTCAATAGAAGATTGCCATGCAAATATTCTCCTCGAACGGCATCTTGAAAACGTTCTCACTGGAGAACAACATATTATGTTGGAGACATCGCACGATGATGGGCATATTAAAGAATTTATTTCGCAACATCGTTACATACTTTGCAGAAAATTCGGAATCACAATAAGCAACTGCTTCTTGTTTTTCTCGAGACGTTGAGGGAGGCAGGCGATAGACGTTAAGTAACCAACAAAGAAAGCAGATTGAATCATCTACGGCAGAAAAGCTTCAAAACCCCACTTACAAGATTCATAGCTTATTCACTGAAGTGATAAAACTTGGGGTCATAGGTAGCCTACCTGGTTGCACCTGAGCACCAGGATAACAACAACCGGGAGCTTGAGAATGGTTGCATCGTATCCTTTGAAGCTAGTGAAGGATAAATTTCAATTTTGTTCAGCACATAGCATGGTGAGGGGGCTTCGAGACTAAGGTACTGGCTTCTTTCTTTCATGAACTCAATCCATTTGGCTTAGGATAAAAACATATTACCTCCAGATATCTTGAGCAAAATGGCTACTAGTTAAGGAGCTTCGTGGGAATGTGGAAACATAGTGTCCATGCCAGTAGGAAATCTAAAGAAGCTGGTCCAAAGCATGCTAGCAATAGGTAAAGTCGTAGTTTGTGCAATTTAGGGGGTGGCATGATTCATTGATGTACATAAGTTCTGTAGGAATTATAGCATGAGTATGTTTAAATAATTTAGAAAATATTCAATATGAACTTCCAGATTGGGAACCTACGTCAACTCGCTCAGATAAAATACCCATACAAAATCCCATGCCATGAACGAAACATGCTGCCATATTAGGATAAGCTGGCTGAAGTATTGTTTGTCAAAGAACCCCTGCTGAACCCCTATAAGGCACGGACAATCTACGTTTACCCTGCAAAGGTCTGTACCAGTATGACACTTCCGCGTCTTGCCACTGTGCACCTCACTTCCGTAGCCGCCGAGCAAATGGTCTCCTACGCTATTTGGGCCCGACGCGAAAATTATCCAGTAGAGAAGCCTTTTGCGCCGTGGGCAGCATCTTTGGCGGTCAATTTTTTTGCTTGACCCAGAAAATAAACGAATTTAGGTCAATCACGACTTTGTTTAAGCTGTTTTACTATCAGACTGACTTATACGTATAGGTGCAGGCACTCTAAACATCACTTAGCTGTAGCTTCGAAGCTTTCCTTTATGGAGTCTGTCCTCACTTGAACCTTTTTTTCAGTGTACATGTAGGTGTGGGTGTAACAAAATACCTCGGATCCGTTATGGGTACCGTCCCGTACCGTCCCGTACCGTCCCGTACCGTCCCGTACCGTCTACAAAGTCGGTTTAACAAGTTTCGTCCGAGGCGCAGATCTCGCTTTGTGCATTTAAGCAGCTAGGAGAAAGTGTTGTATGCTTCTGATTGCTGATGTACAGGTAATATTCACAAGACTTTGTTTGGAGTTTTTAGCCGGGGTCAAGTAGGCCATTCGACGCACAACGCCACAGCTCTCCTCACCCGACCTCGCCACAAATGAGGCATTTAACGCACACACAGTCAAAGTTTTGTAAATATCAACCACCCACCAATATGCAAAGCATACGGAACTTTAGCCCATCTTTAATTTTTCTGCAATCCAGCCCGACAAATCCATCTTTTTAGCTTTGAGGTTTAAAGTTTTCAAACTTTGCTTGCGCGAGATAGTACTGGTAGGTGTTGCTATGGGTCAGGTGCGCGAAAGATTGGGGTGCGCAGGGTGGGTGTCTAGCTTAGTACACGTCCGCACCTGCAGAACGCCTAATTACAAAATCGAATTCATCTTCTGCAAAAATATGAGAGTATGGAATTAATTGGAGATAATGTCATTTTGAATCTATGACGCACTTTTGTTTGATCAGGATAAGGGGCCTGTGGAAGAGCTTTGTGCTACTTCTACCGTCTAACTATAAAACTAAACATAAGGGCTACAATTCTGCCTCCCATGAATATTATTCAATACAAGAATTTTACTATACATTTGACTTTTGTACCAATCGGCCCCCACCGTTACATCTCCAATAGATTTTAGGTCGCATCGATCATTCCTCGAAAATCAGGATTATGACCTTGAGACGGTTAAGCATCGCCTAAAATATACTCTGCTACTGATAATGAATATCTAATACAAGATACCACAGTTCAAGGGAAAAAATCGACATGCCAGCCCTTCTTTCCATCATCATTCTAGTATACACTTGATGCACTTAAACTTTCATGTGCTCATTTATATATCATGTGACACAGCCACCCCAACATTAATCATCAAATCCGTCTGGCTTCGATAGCAGCGCCGGAACTATTGACCGCTATACCAGAGGTACTAGAAAATCCTTGGCTTTGATTAGAAATGCTATTCGGGGGATCGGCTTTTCCACTAACATTTCTCGTAGCCCGAGGTAGAGCACTCGCACTTGTTCCGGTGGTAGAAGTAGCTCTGTGACCAATCATACTCGTGCGCTTGCTGACTAGAGGGGTGAAGCTCCCATTTATAATAGATTTTCTCCTTTGGCGGGAACCCGTCATAGATGTAGATTTATTGGGACTCTCTCTGGAACTAGCAACTTCTCGATTCCTAGTTGAAGTGCTATTATTGAGACCTGGGGCAGGAGGATCGGGGAGTGGTCGATTTCCTGGAAGAGTAGCAATTGTAGCATGTCTTTTTATCGGAGAATCATTACGAGTCGTAGAGCTGAGACGAGATGCACCCGATGTCAACAGTGGTTTCTGACCAGTGATAAATTCGTGACGGATAGCATCATCTGGCTTCATGCGACGTTCAGGGTCCCATTTTAGACACTTGGATAGGAAACTTAAAAAAGCTTCATCATCACACTTGAGAACCTGCTGCAATGTCTTGGATGAGGGACGACGTCTTCGACCTTTAGATGAGACTGTGAGTCGGGGCTTTCCCTGAGAATCAAAGAATAATTTTCGTCGCGTAGACTTTTCAATTAAGTGCTTTTCTGGTGGACCAAAAATTTCCATTATACACGCAAGCTGTTCCTGTTCGTTCTCCCCTGGAAAAATAGGCACACCGCTGTATAGTTCCGCCATAATACAGCCCAAACTCCACATATCTATGGGCATTCCATAAGTCATACCAAGAATGACCTCAGGGGATCGGTAGAATCTGGATTGAATATACGTGTAGATTTTTTCATTTTCAAAACAGCTAGATCCAAAATCAATAACCTTAATTTCTGAATGTAATGGATGTGCTAAAAGTACATTCTCGGGTTTGAGATCGCAGTGGATAACTTTATGCTGTTGAAGTAGTAGAAGACTGTTGAGAATCTGTTTTGTAAAACGCCGAACGATCTTAAGAGAGAATCCACGAAAAGAATTTGACTTGATAAATTCGTAGAGATTCATATCCAGTAGCTCAGTTGAGATACAAAGGTGACCACGGAAATAGAAGCTCTGCGTAAAGTTCACCATGCTGAACTTATTATTTGGATCCTGTGATGTGTTAAAGATGCGTTACACCGATTTTTTTTAGTGAATCACTTACCCAATCACGTAATTTTTGAAGAATGTTGACTTCTACAAGGGCTTGCTGGTGGAATCTCTTTTTATTTCGAATTATCTTCACAGCTACAAGCCCCCCTGTTTTGTGGTCGACACACCGAACCACTTGTCCAAAACTTCCTCTACCGAGTAGATCGACAATTTCATATCGATATGAAAGGTGGTCACCTGGTATAATGCTATAGTCACCACGCTCATCATCATATCCAAAGTTAATAGTATCTGTAGACAGTTCTCCAACATGCTTTAATACATCAGAAGTGCCACAAAAGTAGACCTCTTTGTAATCTACGATTTCGCCGCGTTCAAAAATGTTTAGATTAGCATGTCTAAGTGCATGTTGAGGTGAAACACTTTCCTTTGCTGTGGCCCGCTTCCTCAGTGCATCAAGATGACGTGCCGCATGTTCAGTATCTTTTCGCTTGGAAGCAAGCTTCTTGATTTCATCTTCTGCTGAAAGATCGTCCTTATCAAGGTCTCCAGTCCATTGATCAGTTGACCGATTTACATTGCTGGAGCTTTTAGGATTCAACATCTTGTGCATAACTGACGTTGTTCGAATGGTCGGAGCTGGCCGATTAGTTTTTGTTTTTGAGTTTTTGTTTGGACTTATTGGAAGGCCCCAGCTATCGCTCCTAGTCCTATCGTGATAGCCACTAAACATGCTCAAGCTAGAAACGGAGTTTTTCCTTCGCCGAAAATCCAAATACGTTGCAGATTTGACTGATAGGCTTGGACTAGGAATATTATCTCCATTCAGATTATTGATTACAACGGAAGTTGGGAGACGAGGGGGTGGCATATTGTCATATTTTATGGTCTGAGTTGGGTATGCTGAGTCGCGCTCAATCGCAGCGTGAGAGATACTTGAACTACTCTTTGAGGCGCTTCTCTTCCAGCCTAAACTAAGCTTTCTTCGCAGAGACGACGATGATGAAGGTGTTAGAGGTTCTTCTGGGCTGGGTAGCTGAGTAGAAGGCGATTCTTCTGCAGCTGATCTCGCATTCAGATTTAAAGTCCGGGGACCAGCGAGTCTTGGTGGTCTTTGGGTTTCAGGGGCTGTTTTAACAACATGGAAGTCTCCGATTGTCTTTGAACGAGGCAAGAACAGATGCGCTCCTCCATTTTTCGGTAAGGACGAAGATAAAAATGGTGAAAGTGTATTTCTTGATCCTTGATTTGCTGTGTTTGACATAGAAACTTCAGAAAAATTTAGGCTGGGTGCTGTGGGAAAAAAATGAATCGCACTATTGCTTCTGGAATGGACGCTGTTCTTTTTCGAGCAGTTTTCGTCTACTGAATTTCGAGAGAAAAATGAAGACTTTGAGGCGGTCATGGGACTGCTAGGAGTGACTGGCATTTGATGCAAGGTTGAAATATGCTCCTTGACTGGGTTTATTTCCCGAGGGGCTTCAACCTTAATTAGAGTTGCGGTGCTTAATGGTCTTAAATTGAAAGGTGGAAGTTGAAGCGGTTGCAAAGTTATTTTCACAGGTGTTACATCTGGATCAGGCTTGATATGAAGCCCGATCTCTTCAGCCTTTGATGGCACTGGTTCTTTGCTATTCTTTGGTATCTCCCGCGGAGAAGGCCATCCAGAAGTGTCATTTGTTGAAATACTATGGATACTACTTGAATCAATGGGTAGACTTGATTTTCTTTTAGAGAATGTATTAGAGTCTCCACGAAACTCTTTCGGAGATTCGTAAGCTTTTGGAATTGCTGGGACGGGCGGAACGAACTCTTCCTCTTCGTTTCTGGCTGAATCTTGTAAACATCTGGGCTTGTTCGTTGGCAGGCGAGAAGAAGAGGAATATTGTAATAAGCGGGGTTGCAGTGATCCCGTAGATTCCCGAGAAGAGTGGTAGCTAGTCGCAGATATTGCGGATAGTCCTGAGCTATAAGATTTTCGATTCAATTCAGGCGTCGTACGCGAAGATGATAAAGTGGGCACCTTTGTGGGGAGTGTTGGAGGCGAGCTAGTTGGTCTTCTTCTAGTATTGGAATCAGGCTGCGAGGTCGAAGGGGTTTGAGGTATGGGAGGTCGTCCTTGGAGGATTGAAAGTCTCTTCGCTCTCCTTGCATCAGTCGGGCTTATAGTTCTTGCACCCAGTCCAGAGGCATGCGATTGGGTTGACACTCCAGGAATAACAGACATCCGCTTACGAGAAGATGATGGTGTCGTTCCCCTCTCAGATGAGCGACCTTGGAACCTACTTGCAGAAGAAGACGTTTTTTGATGATTAGAAGCTCCAGTACTTGCTGTACTGGATTTTGCACACTTTGACAAAGACATTACTGATTTATCCCTGGCTGGAATAGCTACTGCCGGCCCTTTTGGGCCATCTAAGTTACCACCAACATTAGTTTCAGTGTTCAGGTTTACGGAATCTGCCGCACCTTGAGAGCCTATTACTATGGTAGAACGTCTTTTTGAAAATACTTTGTTTACTTCTGATTCTCCAGAACTAGATCCCACTTTTTTGGTAGCTTTCGCCACATTCGAGGCAGAACTTGCAGTGAGAGGAGGATATTGGGTAAGACGCCGATTTCGCGAATTGAGAGACGAATTTGGGGGATCCATGGCACCAGTTGTCTCGAAAGCAGTTAATCCCAGATAGCTGCCCTATCGCCATGAAATTTTCGCTGGGAGTCCAGACTTTCTGCCAATACATCGCTCGCTATAGTTTTCACAACGTTAACTCTGGATTGGATTCGGAATGCTGACTAATGATATCGCATTGACGCATTATTAACACGCTATCGATTTTTTAAGCGACATAATATAATGTTCGGACCGAGAAATACTTTGCACAACCAGCGGCGGTTCAAACCTGCCTTTCCCCCACAAGTCAGTCACCCCAGAAGCTGGCCACCCTCGGGAGTATAGAGACTCAACTTAAAATCTGCGGATTCTAAGGGCTTCTACTAAATTTAAAATGAATGATCAAACTAATATGTGTACAAAGGCTTAATTTTAAGGAAATCGAGGCGTTGGTGAGAAACTGGTGAGTCAAAAGTCTATCCCCATTAGTGACCCACGAAATCTTTTAATTCTCATACCGAGCGCATTCATTACCACAATTTCATTTGAATCACTTAAAAGAAGCCAGATTTTAAAATAGGACTCACTACAGTTGCAAATGCACTAAAAAATCACAGAATTTCCATCGACTTGGGCTTCGACAGCCTCAATTGAAGTTAATCGTAAAGAATTACTGATTTGAGTCGTTATATGCTCAACGCCATCTACAGGACAACCACTACATCAAATTCTTATCAACGCGAGATAAAAAGATTCTTACAGGATGTGTAAAGTGGTATGCAAATTTTGGAATCCATTAAATTGATAGGGGGTTTCAGTCCGAATTTTTTAATCGACTTTAGGACCTAAGAATCATGCTCCACAATACTTAAAAGATAGCGCCTCGCTTAGGTAGCGCTAATGCAGATATTCTGCGCGATACCCAATCGAGCAACTATTTGCTTCCACCCTTCTGTCACTGCCCTCAATACCGTTCAAACTTGAGAGACAGCAATTTCATGTTAATGATATCAACTCAAATAAAATTTGGGCCACTTAGATGTCCTAGTGAGGGACTTCCGCCGACTGGCTGACAACTCGGATCGCGATGCACCTTCGCGGGCGCAACCCCAAACTTATTGTCATTAATTTTATGACATAGCGTCGAGGGTTCGGTCGGAAGGCTCAATTACGGAAAACAAATGATACTCAAGTTTAAAAATAGACAGCCACGACAGTTGAGGAATCGAGCTTTATCCTTTGCGGCAAAAGGCCAATCTAGCAGCGGTTTTACTAAATCCTTTACGCAGATTTACGACTGTAAGACTCAGGAACACAAGAACAAAGACAAGGGCAAGGGCAAAGACAACAAGAGCAAGGACAAGATGATATTCGGATACTAAATATACAGGTGATAATAAGACTCAGAACTGGAGTCTTCTAAGGTACAAGGGATGACTACTACTTATACACCAGAGCCACTCGGGCTACATGCTCATCAGAATCTACCAGAATATAGAGTCACTAGTGGAAGCTTCCAGAAAAGATAGCACAGATATCAAGAGAATTACAAAGAACATGACTCCGAACTGGGCCAAAGGTTATGTAAGGATGACGAATATAATGGAAATATCGAGTGTCACGTGATATTATGACTTGCTAGGAGGCCTGTCTCGGATAACGACCATATCGAGGAGGTTACTAGCCTCAAATTATTAAATCAAGAAATTAGGGAACACGGAATTCTAGTCTTACCGTCTATACTAGAACAAGCGCCTAGGGAATTATTCAGTTCCGTAAAAAATATTCTCAAACGCCAAGTTGATGATTCAGGAAATATGTCACATTTAAATGTTGTTAAAGAAGGTAGTACTGCAGGGCCGGAAGAACGGATAGGTCAATTGCGAGGATGTGCGAGAACCGAGCTAGCAAGCCCGAATACATCATCGTCCCAGACGGACTTCGATGTGTCGCAAATAGTGGAGGACCTGAGAGCTCTGCGGCTTGACAGGGCTGTTTCAAAGTAGCTAGATGGAGTGCCCCATAATGCTAATGTATTCAACCTAAGACCTGAAAGAGATGAAGAATACGAAATCAGGACAGCCTAGGGTAACAGTACCTTTCCAAAACGTTTAGGAGAAGCGCTGGCATCTCCGTGGTGCTTTAATCAAAATGAAGCGATTCCACGACTTCAGGAATTTCACACTCATATGAATCAATACTGGGACTACATGCTCTGGATTGGCTTGTGCCTAATATATGAAGTTCGGGAATCTGATGAAAATCCTAATGGTCCTACAACTTTTCTTGGTAGGTACACTGCAAAAAAACAGTCGATGCCAATTTCCTTCAATTCTATAACACCTAGTTGGCGGCAAATGCCTGCTACGGTATTCGCTAACCAACAACGTATCCGATCTACGTCGACTTTTTGCGCAAACGCATAAAGTGGCAAAAGAGATATTATTTACTAATTCAGAAGAAACTCAAGCAAAAGGAAACTTAGGAATTGAAGTTGCGGGAGCAAATTCGTCGTTGGAAAGTAGGATGGTTACAGAGACGATGTTAGAAGGAAAGAGACCATGAGATTTGGGCAATTCAATCAAAGGAGGTTGAAGTGCAGCCGACAGGAATCACGAAAAGAAAAATCCCGACAAGGTCTAAACCTTCGGTACCCTACAATCAAATTCCAGAAAAAAACATTGCAAGAAAAAGATTGAGAACAAGCAGACTATCTCAGAGCTTAGTCAGTAGAAGAAAGCCACATGAAATTTGATGAAGCGGACAATGATCCGGAGAGTAGCATACGTCGCGCAGCGATATCAACTGAAAAAAATAGGCAGAATCTTCAGAGTGAGGGAGATGTCTCAATGGATGAAGCAGAGCCTATTGCAGTGTGACGCGCGGAAACCTCGTTTCACTCCTCAGGGTAGATTTTAAAAAAGCTCTAGGGGGCTTGCATATAAACGTAGAGTCAGCTTGGGAAGTAGTAGCTCAAATGCCTGTAGGAGAGCGGAACCCGGGTATAAACTTTGACCAAATCAGCACAGCACTGGGTTTATTAAAAAGTATTGACCGACGATTAAGATAAAGACTAACTAATGTACATCTAAGTTCCATTGAAGTGTCTGAATCGAGGTGTGGTATGGGTTCAGAAAGGACGGACTTAGAAGCAGGAGTATCGAATCTCACTTTTTCGGGATTTTCGGACTACCACTCACCGCCACCTAGGGTTCTACTCACATTATAGGTCACAGGAAAAGTCTCTGACTAGACGGCGATGCTGACACCGGGGCAAAAGTGAATGTGATGTCCCGAGATGTTGCGGAGCGAGCCCGGATAGACTTCACTCTAGACAAATCTATAACCCTCACAGCGGTAAATGACCCGAATATACATTTTCAAGGCCACGCCAATAATTTTTTTGTTACCATCGGTGATGTGGTTGTACGATTGCGACTTTATATAATGAGGTTCGAGAAAACCAAAATTTGTTAAGCATGCCGTTTCGTCGACAAACACGAGCGAGTTTTCGGTATCCGTCTGATAACCTGAATGGACCAGTGATTGGTGTCCTGGTAGATCCTGATACTGGCAAGGTCACTCAATTTCGAGCGTGCGAAGCGGGACCAAGTTTCAGAAATAAAGCTATCCGAACAGTGCACACCATACATTCAAGTGATGAACAATATTTTCCAACTGAATAGCAATTATGGCAAGTTCTCTGTTCTTCAGTTACCGCAATTCCGGGTAAATTACTTGCTGGGAGTCGCAGCTACATGAAGTGTGCGAAATTTTATGAAGACGAACGGCAAATGATGGATGATATAATCAACAAAATTCGAAGCCCCAAAGCTGTAGCCTTTGTTCAATCTGTCGAAGCACCTTGTGAGATGCTTGAGAGCAAGCAACTTTTGTTTGGAAGAGGGGATGAGAGTAGGAAATCCTTGGACATCGATGAGTCCTCAATTAAGGGGCAAGAGTTTTATAATGGGCCAATGATATGTCATCATCAGAACTCGCCATTATTTCCGGTGGAACTGTGTGTCAGTGGTGCCCGAGAATAAATAATTGCGATTTTTTATTGTTATGACACCGAAATTGCGCAAAACCCGCGCTGCGGGAAACAAAAGAGTAGTAGAGCCTCATTGCAAGCTATGGTGGCAGCCAGATCCATCCCTAGCCGATGGGGAAGATTGGCTAAATGGGGTAGCATCTTCCTTGGATCTACCTACAGATCTCATGGAGAGAAGAATGTTTTTCGGGACTCCCTATTGTTATCGCAGGGTGAAAAAAAGCTTGGTGCTAAAGAACCATTGATTAGAGGAAACGGTCGAAAGGATCCAGATTAATTTTCGTACTAAAAGTAATTTATGCGTGCGACGAAATGCCGAAGTCAGTGCCTTGTACAAGCCCAAGGCCAGGCACGTTCATCCGGTGGACAGAGATATTGGAGATGGAATAGCGCCTGGTGGTAGAAGAGACAGGTACCAAAGATCAAAATCAAGAGAAACACCGCAAGATCATATTGGAGAGTACCGGGACTACATTATACCTAGATACTCAAACGTACCTCGACTGTAATGGACGACGGAGAAGGGATATCGAAGAGAAGTGTGCGTATATCACCGGTATGAGATTGTGCTAGCACGATAGTATGAAATAGATAGGTATGTTTGGAATTGTAATGAAAAACTTGTCCCCCCTTCTATTCCCAACGCGAATGACAACTACATTGAGCATCCATGGCGCACTAGTATAATCACGTAATAAACAATATCTCACTTTTTGCCCCCTTTATTCCTTCGCTAACACTAGTATTCATACAAGAAGTCGTCTGACGGAGTGACAAGTAGAACTTAGAACGAACCCAGAAGAGCACACAAACAAAAGACTCAAGAGAGTCACAAAATCTAAGTCGAGGTATAATCACTTGATTTGGTTAGTGACAGTTAAAGAATGACATACCAGGAGAGATAGTGAAATGGTTATATGAAGTATGGAAACTTTCAGAGATTGATATGAAATAGTGGAGTTAGAATATTTTTCTATTTGATTTCTTATCTATGTGAAGGACTATTTCTTATATACACAGAACTAGAGAGATTCTATAATCTACTAACAGATTCTAGATGTTTCTCTGCATGGTGTGAGAGTTCTCCAGTCATCTAGCTTACTACTAGAATATACTAGAATATGCTACAGGTAGATCATACTTATATGTGATGATGCTCGGTGCATTATACATTATAAGTGGGTATGCTATTATTAGATAAAATAGTATAGCAGGGATCAGGGTACTAGATGCAGTCATGTTCCTGCCTTAGTTACAACATAATCCTAATTGAAGATCTGAAGATCTAGCTACAGCGGAACCTGTCTAAATGTAAGGCCTGGGTAGTCCAAAATGTTTGCACTTGCAAGGCTAACAGATTATTAATTTTCAGTACGCAAGTAGCTCTGTAAGTGCAAATTTTTTGGACTACCGAGGCCTTGCATTTAGACAGGTTCAACTGTACAGGCTATTGGTTGCTTATGAGCTACATGATAATTATGAAAGCCCCTTCCCACGATTCATCTAAAGCAAAATATTAATCTAGCTCGCTCTTTTCCCTTAATACTTTATTTCTATCTATAGCTCTAGCTCGCTGACTCAACGACATACGAGTCGTCATGGGTAGTTAGACTTCATGCCATGACATCGGCGCTCTCGTCTGGACGAAGAGAATTGCAGTAAGCTAAAGATAGGCTAGAGTCCATTGGAGAACGAGAGGAATTTCCTCCTTGAAGTTCTTTTGGAAAGGGCATAGGCTATTGCCTTTGACTGGACTCAGTATGGCAAGATGTTGCGCCGCCGGTATTATTAAAGGTGTTGGAACACAAAGCTTGGCCATGTGCCAACTTTCCCTGCCCGCGCACCCTAATTCCAACAGTTTTTTCAGATGCTGAAAGGCAGGATAGCAGGAGGAGTACTTGAGCTTTCGGAAGGTCCTTATCATAATCTGCGGGTTTTAGTTGCGAAGAAAAAACTTGGAGTCTACCGATTCTGTGACAAAGCTTAACGCTGTAACTGTACGCGATGCCAACCTGCCTCCTTCAGGAGATGAATTTTCAGAGCAAATTGCAGGATGCTATATGGCCTCACTAGTAGATATATTTTGGGACACGATAATATGGACCACCACGAGAAAAGTCGGGATTTGACTGGATTCTTATTGTGATTATGAGGAGAGGTAGAACATGCTCACAGTAGATATGATAGTATGACTGGTGCACTTGCTGCTGCTATCCTGGAAAGATAATAATATGTATTCAAGGCTTGAACTCCTTTTTTCTTCTTGCTATCTAGTCTGAGGCCAAATACCTCATTATATACCTGAGTTCTACATACATCTATCCTCCAAAGCCATGTCTCTAGAACATTCTCCGAGCTCTGCTCAGTACTGGAACATTCCAGTTCTCTTTGATACCAGTATTCTAGAAGATTCCTCCCATAACTACATGTATCTAGAATGTTCCTGGAGACCATGCATAAAGCTATTTAATGTTATGCATAAATTATGTATGTATAACATATGACATCATTATTCTGATATCATAACAATTCTGGACACCGATTGGCTTAGTTAGGGATTCAAGAATCCCGATGGGCTTAACTAACTCCGTCGAACAATTCGTTAGGGCTGTGGTGTTTGTGATGTATTCAGTAAATACAGCTATGGCAACGCCATTTGTTGACGAAATGGCAGTGAAAGGCCGTATATAGATTACGACCAAGAAGAAATTCTACCCGGTATTCGAAGGTTTTTTTTTGAGCACATTCGCAATTTAGAGGTTACATTAGACTTGCTGGAAAGAGCGGGAACTGCAACCAACGGGGAATGATCAGATTTTTGTGCAGAAGGCTTAGAAGTAGTAGGATTCGTGACAAATTCAAAGGGACGGGAACCTTTGACAGCCAGGGTTGAGAAAATCCTCTTGTGAAAAGCGTGCGAAAATGCCACTGAGGCGAAAAGTTTTTTAAGGAACGTGCATCTACAGTCAAACCTCGCTATAAGGATAGTGGGTCGACCCTAGTTTACGAGGTCCTATTGGTTATCTGCATCGGAGCCTCCAATCATAGGCCTTAATTTGGGGTTGCCCCACTATCATTATAGCGAGGTTTGACTGTACCTTCGGATTTGGATCGAGAACTATGCGCAGATTTGCGAACTTATCCACTAGTTGTTTCGAAAAAATGCGATCTGGAAGTGGGACACGGAAATCCATGGTAAGTGTGACAACCCTGTCACTAATTCTTTGGATCACATGATTCGACGCGTGAGGCGTAACCATTTTCCTTGCGTTATCTATGGATTACCTAGCGCGTCAGACAATTATTTAGATTTCAGATCTCGTAAACCTCTTTCTCTCCTTAGTTTAGATTTTTGGAATCATATACTGAAATCATTTGGGTTTTGCCTTCGCGATCTCGTCATAGTGCCATTTAGATTTCGGCTGTCACAGTAAGGCGATGAAAATATTGCAGCGGGCACTGGCTAGTTTCCCAGTTCTTGTCAGAATTAATTACTCTGAAGGAGCTAGTGAAATGTTGATCTTGGTGGAAGCCAGTCTGGACGGATGGGTGGCTACCTGGGTCAAAGAGACAAGGAAACCAAAAAGATTCGGTCAGCGAGATGTGAAAGTGGGCGATGGAACCAGGTGGAGAGGAGTTATGATGTATATAATCTTGGATATAAAGAAAAAATATCATGTAAATTATGATTCTGTTGCAATGATAAGTCAAATGGATAGAAATTGATCTACTATATTCAGTCTTTCACACTGTCCCTCACGCCTTCAATCGAGTTGGGATCGGGAATTAGAATGCCATTCGACCGGAGTGGTGAACTTCCCACAAAACTCATGAGTTGTTCTCGCAGCGTTGTGTTAAGGAGAATTTTCCTACATCACAGATACCCATGATCTCAATTCCACCATTCCATGTATCAGCGGTATTATTCTCTAGGAACATAAATCTGAGCTAATAGAATCCCTTCCTCCTCTTAGAGGAACAAGGGACCTTGCTGTCTCCACGAAACTTCTGCAAAACATTGGGTAGATATACTTCCTCATCCTTCGGCGACACGGGTGATTTCACCTCTTGACCTGAAGACGTTGGTCTGGGTTTATTCGCTAGGATTAAGTCGACGAAAGAGGTGGTTGTAACTGATTTATTTTTGGGAAGAAATAATTGTCCTGTGAAATACTTACGGAGAAAGTCAATTAACTAACGCTTACACACGTCAATTTTAAAGAATACTCAGATGTAGTATGGTTTTTGTAATGGAATCGATGGTGATGATGGTGATGATGTAGGGATTTATCTATTTGCGTTTGCTTAATCTTTGTGAAGGCTCTTCACCACCAAGAAACAATAATTGCGCAAATAGCAAGCCAACAGCGTGCGACACCTAGCGAAAGAAACCAAATAATTATTTTTTGATACTAATCGAGTGAGATTCTTGAAGTCGAATGTCACAATTTTAGTTCGAACTAATAGTATCTTACAGTTGAGAAGCTCAAAAAACCCCTCCTACAGAACGCCATTACTTGACGAGAATTATTTCTAACCAGAACATACAGATTACTTCTTACTTTGATTAGATTCTGTGACTTAAGCTCAAATGAATTAAAGCGATAGTGTCAATTATAGTAGTAGTATTAAGAGTTAGAGTATAGACGAAGACAAGATAGATTGAGGATAAGTTGGTGTAAGTCTGGATACGGATTATTATAATTGTTCGGTTGGTCACAGCCCCATCTCACCTAATCGCTTCGCTATTAGGTGAGGGACAGCAATCTGCAAAGTTTTTTGACACTTGATATGCCAATTGAAATAACTCAACCACAACATTGTAGATTTGTTTTAAATTCTGTTAATATGATTAATGAGACACAACTTCAGGCTTTCAACAGGTTATTGTATCATGATAAGTCTTATTGCGCGAGCTAGAAGTTCGCAGAGTTGCAAAAATTTAATTCTGAAAAATCACTTTTTGACCTTCGGTGCCACAACTTCCCACCACCTTCTTTTGAGACTACTGTTAGGCAATAATTCATAACTTAAACATCTTGAGATATCAAATGTCTATTTTTTTTGTCATTTGATCATTGTAAAGTGCTTCATTCGTCTGCTTAAAATGATTGAGTGACGGTTCGGCCGTATCAATTTGACGAAATGGCCAAGTCATGTGAAATATCTATCATAATGATATCATAGCCCCACCTTACCCACCTGGCGTACACAACTACCTTAGCGGAACCATGGGTTTTCGTGTTATGGTCGGAAAGCGGTAGAACGCGTTTGAGCGCTTTGGACATCTTTCAACACGTGTTACTAAGAAAACCTCAGGCAATATTTCCTAGGGAAAATCTT
>JAKRRZ010000753.1:0-16546 GCA_022627015.2 Podosphaera aphanis | reverse complement strand
AAGTCATAGAGCGATGATACGTTCTGAGATGTCGGATGCAAATGCCTCTAGTTATGCGAAAGCTAAGGCACCGGTAAGGACTCATGACAGTCTTTTGCCAGGCTTCGTACCTACTCAGAAGCAGCTTTAGCGGATGACACCGGATGGCATCTTCTGTCAGTGCCAGACAAACTGCCAGTCTGGTCGTTGTAAGTGCAGCTCGGCTATTCCTCCTCAAAAATGTGGCGTCTGGTGTCACAAAGGGAAGGCTACTTGTGAAAACTTAGAGTTACCTACAGAGAATGCGTTACAAAATACTGATCGCTTTGAACAAATTGAAAGCCAGCTGGCGCGAAGAACCCAGATGATGGCTTCGCAATAAGGAAATGCTCCGCAGCAGGGACAGTATCACCTTCGCCAGCAAGAACAGCTTCAAATGCAGCAGAGGCAACAACGGCAAGGCTTCCCACATCAATCAAAGACGTCACATCCAATGTGTCCACCGATACAGCCTATGTCGTCTTCGCAGCAGCAGTACCATGTAGATGATAGCTACGTACATGCTTTAAACCCGACAAGGATGCGCCAGAAGTTTGGCCAGTTGCCTATGGGTTGAGATTGTTGGCTTGAGGGTATTTTATGGCTTCCTATTGGCTGATCTTTATATTGACTAACAACTACAAATTATAGCCTAGGCACTATGTTGCAAGATTTTCAAATTAGTGTAAATGGCCCTCCTCGGATGACAACTAAAACTTGTAATTGATGACTTGCGATGGAGCCTCTTCACATGTTTACCTCTTTACGAACCTAGTAGCTACATCTGATTGATGAACCAAAATATATATATATATATATATATATATATTAAAGCACCATGGCGAGCACAGTAAATTAGAAACCGTATACATGTACATGTATTAGGAGAGGGTGGCGATATAATTTATTATAAACGTAGAGGTGCTGGTGCCGGAATTAGTGAAGATCCGAGATTAGGTAACGTGCCCAGGTAGGGTGCGGAGAAGTGACTCGCTGAATTACTCAACTCATTACGCTCAGCAATATACTTTGGGAGTGACTGCACGTACAACCCGATCTTCAGTTTAGGACCCAAATTATAAAATAAAGAGACATAAATTTTAATTGGACAAGAATTCCCATAAAATACCCAGATTTCATAGTTATGTAAACTCGAAGTTATTATGCATCAATATTTTTGTTTATTATCGTTTACTAGCGACAAACATAAACACGACCTTCATCAGGTGAAAATTCAAGCAAATTTGCCCTCAATTTCTGTGTAGCAACCCTCTTCTGGAATTATTATCCTAGTTATCTTGTCTCCCCCTTGAGAGTACGCATCACAGCTGATACTTTTCGGGTTTCTATCACTACAGCACTCCTTAAACCATCCAGCTTCAATCATGTCTATCTCTATGTCGAACGTTGAAATGGCTGCCGATTCTATCTCTGACACACTTACCATTGACGAAGAATCGGCAATTCCTAGGTTAACTGCTCCGCCTTCCACTGAATTTCGTGGAAGCCTCGACGACCTGATGAGTGATTTACAGTCTTTTGCAAAGGCCCGTGGATATTCACTGAGAAAAAAGTCAACTAAAAAACATAGTCCTTCACGTATTGGCGTCGAGGTTGGTGTCATGATAATCAGGTGTTCTAAGGGGGGGCAAGGCTCAAGATCCGACAGACAGTAAGCGTAAGCGTCCGTCCAAGATGATGGAATGCCCTTTACGCTTGACTGCTCGGGAAAGTTGAGGAGTTTGGATTTTGAAGTTAAACTGTGGTGACCACAATAATCACATAGGCCTTAACGCCACAGCTCATGTCTCTCATAGACAGAGGGTCATGACAGCAGAAAAAGTTGAGAGAATCCAGAATGCTACGAAATGCGGCATTAGACTTCGTCAAATTTTAAATGAATTCGGGTCTCAGAGTAAGATTCAGTGCACTGAATGTACATTGAAATTCAAGGATATATACAACACGAAGAGTGTGCTCCGTGCTACGGAACTAAAAAATAATACCCCACTCAAGCCCTGGTTCTTGTGCTAAGAGAACGACCATCCTGGTTTCACATTCTTGAAAAAAATTCGGTGACCTCGAGAATAACTCGTCTCTTTTTGACACATGTTTCCACCGTCCAAGAGCTTCTGGCAAATAATTGCCAGGCATTTACGTTCGACTGTACCTACAAAACAAATAGGTATAAGATGCCACTTCTAAACATAGTGGGACAAACATGCCTGGGCACAAGCTTCAACCTTGGTTCTTGTTTCCTCTCCGGTGAGACCCGAGCTGACTATGAGTGGGCTCTAAAAAACGGATTACAATCACTTTTTGCCATGTTTCATCTTCCAATCTCGGCTGTATGGGTCGCAGATCGTGAAATTAATCTCATGAGGGCTATTTAATCGTTACATCCCGGCACTAACATCGTTCTCTGTATGTTTCACATCAACACGGGTGTTAGAGGATATGCCTCGAAGTCATTGAAACAAAAAGAGCTTGTAAATAATTTCATAAGACAGGGAAAATGTGGTTTATAGCAATACAGCTATAAACTGCATGGATAATTGGAAGAAACTCGAGGATCGGTACACGCTGTCCGAGAATCATAACCATGCCAATCCATTTTTAGTATCGGAATCAGGAATCCCAGAGTCTCACATAGACGCAGCGACCGCCCATCAGAATCTGCGGAAAAGCTACAAGCAAATAATCAAATATGTGCAACAGACCTGGCTTATTCCTTGAATGCATTATTTCGTGAAATGCTATATAAAAAAGCTCCTGCATCTCGACACTACCACTACTCAACGCGCAGAAAGTGCCCACAGAGCTCCAAAAACTCAATTGGGCTTTTCAACAGGCGACCTTCGCACGGTCGTGAATTCCATTGAGCTTTTGTTGGAAAACCAACTTGATGACTTGCGGCAAAAGCTAAGCAGCGCAAAAAATGTCATCGCGCATCAGCACCGAATACCAATTTTTCGTAAAATTTTAAATGATGTGCCTGCGTATGGCCTCTGGAGAGTCTACGGCCAATACCAGAAATTCTTAAAGAGCTTGGAGCCTAACGGTCAGCCCTTGGGAATTTGTACTGGGGTTTTTGAGATGAAAATGGGTCTCCCATACAGTCATCGTATCAAAGAACTTCATCTTAGTGGTCAAGTATTACAGGCTGAAGATCTTCAACCTCACTGGCGTTATCCGAAGCCAAGAATGCTCTGTCTTACTGCAAATGATGAATCTAGAACATACATAACGCCAGATGATGTAGATTCTCATTCAGCGCTTGATCCTTTGGTTTTAAATGATGATCCGGCGTCTCAATTGCAAGACGAGAAGCTAGACGAGGTTTTGAACGTCGAAGAGCTTTCGATCGTGAGAAGAAAAAGTAGACTGAAGGGATCAGTCAACAAGAGGCAGAAAATTTTCGACAATAGTACTCGCCGTGAGCCCTCTTTTTTCGAGATAGACCAGATCAGTCTAACTGAAACTATAAGAGTAACGTCTTCTCAAATTTTACAGGTGTCTTTAAGTCAACCGTCTCGTTCAACAAGTCGACAAAGTTGCGGGAGACAAAATGCAGGTCCTCGAGGACCACCTTGTTCCTCAATTTCTGGAGTTTCAGATAATATGTTATCTTCATTCAGGATCTGAGACCCAAGCTACTTTGTAGCTCTGCTCTTCTCTTTATAACCGTTCCATCTGCTAATTCTTTTAGATTTACACGCGTTTATCTCTATCGGCGGAACTTTTACATGAGCTATCCTAGGCTTAAAAAGTAATTTGTAACTTTTCTTTAAATAAATTCTTAAACCAATTATATCAATTATTTTTCTTCAAATAATCATTAATGTTAATGTGTTTATTACCTAGGCAACGGATGAACAAAAGACGTACAAAAATTACAATGCACGCATATGCGTGTTAATATGAAGAGTAAATCTAAAATCGCAGCCAATCAGAATCTTTATTCCTAATTTAGTGACAATATTAAATATCTGAGGGTACAAGCAAAATCTCTTGGCGGAATGAATTAATTTTTTGATTGACAGACATCCAAGTTTAGTGAAAATAATTGCAGATCGAGAGAACACGAAGGAGATTGGGGTGTACGTGCTTTTTGAGTAAGTAGATGAAATTGATCATGGAAATGTAAAAATCAGTAAGTAAAAGTTAACTCTCCATTTTTCACCAACTATCTATCATCAATATTATGTATACCAAACTTTTCACCAAACCTGCGCTCCAACATGAGTCGACTTATCCCTAGAAACTCATTTCTGATATTTATGAGTCAATCTATTGTCTGAAGGTAAAACATTCTCATAATAGTTGGTAGTGCTACAGAAGATAAGTTTAGATAACCATTGTACATTTAATAAATTCACACCTAGTCACGATCCAACACGTGCAGCCACTCCGTAATAAAAATATGTTTGAAGTAATCAGTTTTAACCAAAAAACCAATAGCGGTTTATTTGTGTTTTTTATAACTCGATATCTGTGCGAAAAACTAAATGTGCGAAAAAAGCGAATGACTTAGACGATTTTTTGAATAATTCTTCGCTCCCTCTCACATAACAATTCAGCACTAACAAAGCTATTGAAAATTTTGGAATTATGATGATAAAATCATTAGACTTACTACTCTTAAGACCTGTTTAAGTCAAAACATCGTCAGGTTTAGGATTTGGCTTCTCGGTTATCTCTTTAATGACCTGCTTTGCGCCGTAATTCATCTCGAAACTGAGCCGAATAAGTTCGACGACCTCATCTACGGTAAAATATAAACTGAGATCACTCTCAAACCATAGAAATTTGATATCTTTTAAATTACTCTGAAGAACTTCGGACAAAAACTTCATTTTCATCCAGTTATCTGCGAACTGGGCAGTAAGAGGAATGTCAGTCTGGTCTGTGCTATCTCCTTTTTGGATAAAAAGATCGTCAAGCGATTCTAACTTGGAAATTGTGGTGGCGATACGCTCGGCTTCATCGACGCTGATATCCGGAAGATCGAATACATCGTTAATTAGTTTCATGGCTGCAACGTTGACAATTGAACCAATTGCTGATGCCCAAATAGAGTATGGCAGTACCTTCTCCCATAGAGCCGCTAGGTCACGCGTATTCAATATAACTGTCTGTATATTCTTCTCATTTTTTCTTTGTGCCGTCGTCATTTCGTCTCGGCTGAAAAAGTTCCGAGTACCTAAAACTATCAATTCCACCGAATGCTAAAATTTTCTTCATTTGGATCACTTACCTCCGAGTAAATCATTTATTGCTGATCGTTGTTCGTTTAGTTCGTTTCTGTAGGCTCGTTTACCGAAACTTTCGATCATAGGTATATCTGATTCGAGCTTGTTCATGCCAAGTAACTGTTGTGGAATATCTGTTCTTTTCTTCCAATCCGTCGCAAAATCTTTTAGCATTTTAGCTAGCCACATGGAATCATTGTAACGATACCTAATACTCATGTTAAATTGGGATTAAATCTTAGGGATTTGTAATGCACACATATTTCCTGCAGGATGCTCGGCATAGCAATCAGGAGAAATTGCCCTATACATTGCTAGAATTTGGATCGGAATATGGAGAAGCCTTGGTACAGTAGCTGCAACAGTATTTCTTTGGTTGCTACATAGATAATCAGCCAAAATCAAAATTTAAGCAGGAAACACCAAACTGTGATGAGCTTAAGGTGACGCATTCTTCGTAAATATCGATCACGGCTTTCAGTGTTGACTGGGGCAGTGCGGTTATCCAGTACTTTTCAGAAATTTTTTCTTCTGTTTGGTACGAATTAGATTTCTCGATCAAAGAAGGGCTTTCTAGCTCTGTGTCAAGTAAGGTGTTTTTTCCAGGTTGTTTTGTTTCAGAATATAAATCTTGTTCTTGCTCTTGCCCTTCTTCTTCTTCTTCGTCGCCCCATCCCCAGGCATCAACGTCAACGTCTTCTAGGTTAAATTCGTCTCCAAGAGGAAGGTGGGGGGTTGAGCTCTATATGAATGGTTAACGTCAACTATAACTTTGATCATGCTAAGGTCTAAGAATACATCTGGATTGTTTTTTAGGTTAGAAAAGATGTATGAAAAGAATTTACCTCGGACATGTTGCGTTTTTTCTGCTGGTTATTTTTATTTATAGATTGATTTATATGACTTTCTGTAGTTGTCTCTTCATTATTGTGCCAAGCTGCATCCCATTCTTCTGTGTCAGTTGTTGATATTCCTTTTTTTTCTCTGTCAAATTTCAGATTTGTCTGGACAATCCGGGTTTCTTCTCTCTCGACAATATTTGGGATTCCAAGTCCTGCCGAAGTCTGAGCTCTAGTCCAGTCTAACATTGTTTCACGACGTTTATTAAGCCATATTTTAGGAGCGTTCTCCACCCAATCTTGAAAGCTGTCAACTTCTACTCGTGTCATTAGCTACTGTTGTCTATTATCGAATTACAATTCACCTCGCCATTGCAAATATTCCATTTTTGTGGCAAATTCTGCGACGTAAGCCAGTGTTTTTTCATATTCAGCCATTTCATCTGGTGATGAAGCGACCGCTAGATCAAGCCAGCCTCGAAATATACGTTCGGATATTTGAGGCATCATAACCTCAGAGAGAGGTCTAATTATATCAATAGGAAGTGCTCTATTTAAAAATTTGATTAGTTCTTCTATTTCAGCGAACAGCAATTGAATACTATGATCCACCACAGGTCCCAGCTTAACAGAATGCTGTAACTATTAGCATACGCTGATATACTAAGGATTCCAAGCTTACCTCTTGAACTTGTATCGATGGCAAGATTTTACATGCCGAAGTACGAGGCTTAATAATCAGATTATCCAGATTATCACCCAGTTCTTTAGAAATTCTTTCGATATCTCCGAAGTAGCTAAGGCCAGTGACAATTTGATTAACTCCGATATTCTCATCTATAATGCAGTCAATAATGTACGCTTTTGTATCTCAAGGATTTACTTGAAAGGTCTTTATTAATTGTAATTGTGTAATGTTCTAAGTCGACTACTACAAGCATTTTCCACAGATTTAGAAGTTTTTGATGCGTACGCTTGCGTAAATCGGCAAACTTTAGTTCAAGCACTTGTATAGGTTGGATTTTCCGATTATCTAAAGCACGCTGGTATGATTTGAAGGCATCTAGGAGATTAGTGACCTAGTTTTAGATAATGAAGTTTCATACCATCAAATTTTCTGAATGCATCTGTGAACTGATAATCTGTTACATGCTCTTCAACTTTGACCAATTGGCTGTATACTTTATTAATTTCTTGTAAAATTGAAAGTAGGTTTTGGTTAAAATCCAATTCATTTGTCATGTAAGACACGTATTTCTGCTTCAATTTTAACTCCTTAAGATACAATTCATTTTCTTCGGCATCTTGTACGATGCTGTGGGCAAGTTTCCTTGATATTTTGATATCTTCCTGGATAGACTTTATGTGTGAGATCCAGGTATCGACATCTTGGGCGCTTTCTTGACTGATAATTTTGATCTCGGCCTGTTTCAGATGTATTCAGCAAAAAACAAAATAGCTGAAGACTACGATTAGTGTACCTCTAGGTCAGATTTTGCAGAGGAGATGTCCTTCATAGCCACAGAGAAAGCAGATTTCTCGGGGTAGGAGGCTGATGTGACTTCATCAAGTGGGAAAGTTCCATCTTTTGAGAAGTTAACCAGAACAGGTCCCAGTTGACCATGTGTGGATGCCATGTTAACCGTATTACAGGTCTTTGGATTTTGATTTCTAGGTCATGAAATTAGCTGATCACTCCCGTTAACTAAATCAGTGCTCTGCTTTAGAAGTAATTAGGTCAATAACTTATTTGTGTCCGATTCTCTTCAATGTTTATTTCGTAGCCTGATGTGACGTAGCCAATGGCGGTGCAGGGATACCTACAGGGCCATAGGGGTATTCTTTCTCCTGCAATCGGCGGTGCCATTTAGGGGTATATCCATGCTACCTTACATAATCTTCATGGGTAGGGGCCAGGCTTAGTGGCCTCAGGTCATACACTTTTCCTCGGGCATGTTAAACGTAAGGTACATTAGGATGACTAATAAGATCAACCAGATAGGTTTCCATTATAACGATTTTCGATTCTGTGCAAGCAACCGTTTCTACACAAGACACTTGATGGTGATTCTTGGGATCATTCAGTTTAAACAATTCAGTATTCGGCTGAGAGAAGAATAATGCTGAAATATTAACGGCGTAACTATGTTAAAGTTAGTAACATACTCTACGGGTATACCAGCGAATCTCGACCATTTCGTTTGTCATGAGATGTTTAAAGAGCGATTTAAGAGCATTTGGGTTATGTTTTAGACTTCTACTGATTTCCTTCGTCCTTCGTCGCCATTCTTCAACGACAGAAGAACTGGATTGGGTTCCTTTTCTGATTGAATAAGAGATAAATCAAGTTATCAATATGAAGTCAAGATGTGTACGCCACGCTTCTCTTCTAAATCAAAGTGATACTATTTAGTGTCCTCAGAATATTCGGGCATTTTTCAAGGCAAACATTGTCGAAACATACCATTCTTCATACTTCTGACCGGGCTAAAGATTTTCATTGGAGATAGATAGCATGCTTCGCTGGAAAGTGAGCTGGATTTCCTCATTTTAACAAGCGTGGTGGCTAACAGCTATTTAAGCATAAGTCTTCAGTTGAGTTGAGTCAGCTTGAGATTCAATTCCAATTGCTTGAACGTCCGAATGACGTGGATCTCGGTAAAAAGCAGTCGTTCTTTGGGCACAACGAAGTCTTATAGTTCGAAATTAACAAGGTTGTTCAATGAAGACATAGTGTCAAACGACGGTTACGACGTATCGAGAGCGGTAATATTACATGTTTTCAAATCACCAGGCCATTTTTGTGACGCTTGATCGGTGGAGCAGGGTTGCGCATTAATCACAGTCGAACTTATCGTTCGTTATCGTTATGATCACGTGGATTACAAATGTTGGAAAAGTTTAGTCGCTAATTAACATAAATATTTTCCTGCCCCGACCAACCTTCTCCAACCAAACAACGCCGGAGCCGACACAATTCTAAATCCTTAACAATTTGTTGACGTGCAACGATGGCTCCTAACAAAAAGTCCAAGAAGACCGCCGACAGCATTAACAGCAGGCTAGCGCTGGTAATGAAATCAGGCAAAGGTTAGAATGTGCTTCATGGATAATGAGACTTATGCTAAATTAAATCTAGTCACTTTGGGATACAAGTCAACTCTGAAAACACTACGTTCTGGAAAGGCTAAGTAAGGAAACATCCTAGGCCAGATAAGATTTAAATTCTGACTATCGATAGACTCGTCATCATAGCTGGTAATACACCTCCTCTACGCAAATCAGAACTTGAGTATTACTCCATGTTAAGCAAGACAAACGTTCACCATTTTGCCGGCAACAACGTAAGTTTCTCATTTCACAGTCAGTTCGGCAGACAGCGTCCTACTTTGATATCGCCCTGCGATAAAGTCGTTTCGACTTTGGAGGGTTAAATGGTCGCTTACTGGATTTTTTAGATTGAATTAGGAACTGCGTGTGGAAAGCTCTTCAGATGCTCAACAATGGCGATTTTGGATGCGGGTGATTCGGATATCTTATCTGGGGAAGCTAGTTAGAAACTAGGAGTAAATTAAATGTGAATCTCCGAAAAGATTAGCAATTAGAAGCAAATGAACTAGACCTGAAAGTGAATCACAAAAGTCGTATCCCTTAATCCAATTAATTGAATAGAATAGAGCCTCTACCAAGGACTCATTCCCTACTAGTACCAGGCCTTCCGATTTAATCACTTATTTTTATAAATTTAATTGTACATACACCCAAATAATTACAGCCCCAGATTCATACAAATTTGTGTGGGCCTAGGGCTAGGGCTAACTTAGACGAAGCGAGCTTTACCACGACATCAGATTCCTCTCCTTCGATCCGTTGCAGTTCTTTCGAAACAAATTTCCAGGACGAGTACTCAGGAACCTTCACAAATAACTTACAATGGCGCGTCGTCCTGCTAGATGTTATCGTTACTGCAAGAATAAGGTGCGATTACAAGAGTTTTACATTTTTCGGATTTTGGAACCATAGAACTATCGCCCTGAACGACCCAAGTAATGATCTGACGTGTACCTAGCCATATCCTAAGTCCAGGTTCAATCGTGGTGGTACGTCCCATCAGATTCATATGGAGAAGCCCTAATTATTCCGAATTTACACAACAATAGACGAAAGAACTAATAAAAATTTACAGTTCCCGACCCAAAAATTCGCATCTTTGATCTCGGTCGAAAGCGTGCGAATGTTGACGAGTTCCCACTCTGCATCCACTTAGTATCAAATGAGTACGAACAATTGAGTTCCGAGGCTCTGGAGGCCGCTCGAATTTGCGCCAACAAGTAAGACAATCCACGAAGTTATTAGCTACCCTGAAAGTGGAAACGAATTAAGAGCGCCTAGCAGGAAGTCAATATTTGTTTTGCTAACCATGTGGTGTTAGATATTTAGTCAAGATAGCAGGAAAAGAAGGTTTCCATCTCCGTGTGCGAGCTCACCCTTACCATGTCGTTCGCATTAATAAGATGTTGTCTTGTGCCGGTGCTGATAGACTTCAAACTGGAATGCGAGGAGCTTGGGGTAAGCCTAACGGGACCGTGGCTCGTGTTAACATCGGTCAAATTATTTTGAGTGTTCGCACTCGTGATTCTAGTACGGTTTATTCTACTATTCCTCTTCAATAATTGTTAACAGTATATAGACCGTGCTACCGCACTTGAGGCGCTTAGACGCTCGCAGTACAAATTTCCAGGGCGCCAAAAGATCATCGTTTCTAAGAACTGGGGATTCACACCACTTCGTCGGGAAGAATATATGGATAAAAAGACATCAGGGAAGGTCTTGGTCGATGGTGCTTATGTTCAGTTCTTAAGTAATCACGGAAAATTGGCAGATAATGTCCGAAGATTCCCAGCTGCATTTGAAGCATAAAATGAAAATATTGATAATAGTATCAACAAATGGATTTTCAGGGTCCACTCAGCTTTGTTGGAGTTTTTTTGGAAGAGTAAAAACTGAACTATGTCTTCCTTTTTACATGTTTATGTAGCTGGTCTTTAAATGCTCCAAGTGGAGGTTTTAGAGCCAATTCCATACGTCAAGCATGGTTACGGTAAAGGCTTGGTTGAGCTAGATCAACTTTTCACATCCACACAACAACAAATGTACGGAATTTTGGCTAACATAACTAAAGAGAAGCTTTTCTTTATTTTATCATGTAAACTCAATTGCCATTTCAGTGATGCCGTAGTGCTTTCTAGTCCACCTTCTGTCTAATCGCACGTCTTACTTTTTAACTCATAAATAAACTGCCTCCACAAGGTGGTGACGGGCATTGCGTGTACTGTTTAGTCCTTGTACATGCATCATGTGTTTTCAACGTGAGTACCGGTAAGGCAATTCTTCATCATTGTAAACATAGGGTATTGATAAATCGTCGCCCGTCGCTTGGCAAAATCGTCGCTGTGCACGCACAACTCCGAAGCCTCAGGCAGACATGTTAGAAATAAGGCGAACACAGCAAATACGCCGTGTTAGTAGCAGTTGCTGGGGAGTTGCCATAGACGATCGTAGAAACCAGATAAGTATCTTTAAAGTAAACAAATTAAGTCAACAGCGCGATTTGCTTAGTACTAACAAAAATATTGTGTGCTATTTTTCTAATCGTGTATCAAATAGCTGTTTTTGCTTTACACAAGCCGATTCTTATTCTTTCCTTAATACATAAAAACCGTAACCAAATACTCGACATCATGTCCACAAAGCAAGAAACCCTTCACACCAACGACTACAGAATTTATGCAGCTAATACTTCTGATTCTAGCGCTATTGAATTACCTCTTCAGAATTTGAGTCATGCTGAGTGTAATAATTTACTTAAATCAATGAACATACAACCTGATGCACTGCCTGGCAGTGCACAACCACCCCGTGGGGGCTTCGTCTCGTACATCGGGACTGAGGGAGTGTTGAATCTCGTTCAGGAACATGCAAATAAAAATGGTTACGCTGTATCTACAGCTGCGGGGAGCAAGGCTAATCGAAAGTTTATAAGATGTGATAAAGGAGGCAATCCTGATAAGAAAGGCAAGAATCCGAGTACGTAGCTTGCTTGATGATACAGTCACTATTATATCTAACAAGTCCGAGGTGTTCATATATCAAAATAACGTGAATCAGGTTCAAAAAAAATTGGTTTTCCTTTCTCTCTTTTGGCAACTCAAGGAAAGGATGGATTATGGAGCGTCAAAGTCAAGATTGACCAGCATAATCAACCAGTAGACACAGATGAGGCAGCAAGTCCATTGAATCGTATAAAAAGACTAACGAAAATCGAGCTTCAAGATATTCATGATGGACTTGAGAACTCGCATCAACCAAAATCCACCCTTTCAAAACACAGCCATCACTCCAAAGCTACCTTGAAGTCAAGGGACATTTACAATTTGAAGGCTGCTTGGAATGCTCAGAAACTTGAAGGAAATAGTAAGCTAATAGCGCTATTGAAAGATCTTGAGAAAGAGGGCTTCTACTATCGGATTAAGAAAGAGTCGAAAGAGGATTCAGATGACGAAGAAATCGAATTATCCAGAACTGTATCGTCTACAAACATACTAACTCATTTATATATTGCCCATCTACAATCTATTGAAATGTATAAGAACAATCATGAGCTATTATTACTAGATTGTACTTACCGCACAAACCGTTTTAGTATGCCGTGCCTCAACTTTTGTGGCAAAACCGGCAATAACAATACACTACAGATCTGACTCGTCTTCCTTCCGGACGAGAAGATACCTGCCTATGAGTAGGCATTACACACTCATGAACGACTTTTTGTGGCTTTTGCTATCCCAGCTCCATTAACCATTGTCACAGATAAGGAGGATGCGCTTCTGAATCCTCTGAATAGATATTTACCCTCTTCCATACATCTTTTATGTCGCTGGCATGTTAACAAGAATATTGTTAAGAATACACGTGATAAATACTTCGAACTAGGTGAAGAATACGTTGATCGGAACTATGTAAGGAAGAACCGGCGTCATGAACTAAGAATTAAGTTCTGGGACTTATGGGAGACTATTTTGAACTCGAAATCCCAAGAGGAATATGAAGAAAATGTTTAAAATTTGCGAGCCTGCAAAGTTCGAGAAGAGGCTATCAGGTATTGTGAATCATGGTTGCTGTATAAGGAAAAACTGGTAAAATGTCAATGCGTATCTCTCCTCTTGTAGCTAACGAATATAAGGTGCTCTTCTGGGTTGACCAGCATTACCACTTCGGACACAAAGTCACGAGTGAGCTGGAGGGAAATCATGCTCAGCTTAAGAACTATCTTAACGCCTCAACAGGGCATCTAAAAAATGTGGTTGACAAGCTCCGACTATACTGGAACAATCAGGAGGTGGCTTACTGACAAAAGTGTGCTGCACAGAAGCGTATTACAAATTCTCTCTATGCTGGTAATCCAATATTTGCACAATTTCTTGGCAACGTTCATGACTACCCGTTTAAGATAGTGGAAGACGAGATAGCCAAAATTCCAAAGGAATACGCCAACCAGAAGCCACCTTGTATATGTACATATAGTGCTCGCACTAGTTTTGGTGTCCCATTGTGACGGGCTGTGCCCGGTGAAGTTGTGGCTGGGCTATTTCGGTGCCGTTTGCTTTAACCCTTAACACCCATGTGTACACACTATTTGGAACTGTAAGATAGCTGGAGAACCACTTCATATGCTGCACTTTCATGAGCATTGGTGGTTTAAGCGGCCTTCTCCGGGTAGCAGTAATTCGATCATAACTGTTAGAGCTGACCAGGTCTATGATCCCCGGATTGTTGTGAAGCGAAAAGGTAGAGCAAAAGGCTCTAAAAATATGTAACGCAGAAAGACTGACGTCGGTCGTGGGAGTACAGTTTTAGATCGGCGAGAACCTCATGGGTTTGAGATTCCTATTAATTTATCCAGTGAAGACTGAATTTTTTAAATTTTTTTTACAAAGAAGCTTATAATGGAGTTTGAATAGAAGTGCACACAGAGTAGAAAAAATCCAGATAATACAGATATTCGCTTGCAATAGAACCCTTATAGATGAAATATATTCCTAAAAGTGGGGTACTTTCTGTGTTCGCCCTCTTTCTAACTTGTCAGCCTGAGGCTTCGGAGTTGTGCATGCACAGCGACGATTTTGCCAAGCGACGGGCGACGATTTATCAATACCCTAAACCAGTTTTGCCACTTGAAACAGAAATCATGCAACCACTTATCACTAAAATATACACTGTGCAAAATGAAGTTCACTTGTTCAGCCAACTTTTTACTCTGAAGCTTGTAGCTTCAGAACCACTCGATAGAATAAGTCAAAAACCTACATAGATGTAATTAAGTGTCTAATGAAACATACTCTAAATTTTTGAATCACGACTTAATCTATACAGAAAATGGTGGCTGGGAGAAACTGACTAAGCGAGGCGAACTTCATTTTGCAGGCTATTTTAGTATCTACTATTACCGCCCATTGCAGCCATGACGGCTTCAATTTTTTTTTTTTTTTGATATTATTGTCTATTTGAGTCCAAGACTATTAACAGACATGTAGGTCCTCTCTGCCTACAGGCCAAAGACACCTATTCCTCAGGTAGTATGCCTTTTCCTATGCCTCCCCCGCGGTTCCTGTCCATCGGTAATACCCCCACAAGCCTTCATTCGAGTGTACACTTAGAGGAGTCGTTAGCCCTTCATTATCTCCCCTCTCCAAATTTGACTGTCTGGATTGTATTACTACCGTTGGGCAGTTGTTTATCTTTCTGCCAGGTATAATTGATTCCGTCGCTGCAAATTCGATTGATCTTTGTTTTTTCAGACCAAACCACTTTCTTCCAGTCTTCTATCGTCCACTCCTTGTGTCTTAGGGCGAAATCCCGACAAGCTTTCCGGTGCCGAGCCGTCACGGCTGGTTTTTTGGGCTTTTTTTTGGCCTTCAAGCCCGACTCTAGAAGGACATTTCTGACGGTTTGCGGGGTGACACTAATACCTATAGACCTGTTGCCGCTTGTTTTGGTGTCTTAAAAATCCCGTTGGCTATATTGTTGACGATTCTTCGCTTATCCCGAGGAGTCAGCTTGCTTAAACCCCCCCTTTTTCTGGCACTACTTTCTTCAGCAATGGTTTTCAGAAGCTTAGAAACCGTAGATTTGGAGCACTTAAGCTCACTCGCGATAGACCTGCATGAGTTTCCCTCTTTGAGGCGCTGGATGATTTGGTCTCGAGTTGTCATGTTTAATCTAGGCAAATCGCTTGGTTGTACACTCAATTACAACCAAAAGTTAGCCCAATATGTTGCGATTGACCATGTATAGCACTTACGAATATTTATCCGAGTTTAGTTCGATGAATTGAGAACGTCGTCGTGGCTGCAAAGGGCGGTAATAGTTAGTGGTAAAATAGCCTGCAAAATGAAGTTCGCCTCGCTTAGTCAGTTTTTTTTTTGATTTCTTATACCCGATCTGGCGCCTTTTGGCCCACGCAGGTGTCGACTTCGGTTAGATACAATGATGATATAGTCGTGATGAACATCATGCCTCGGATATCATTTGCAAGAATCACTACGGTTGTGGCAGGCGGCTTTTTCTTCACCCCTACCGAACTATACCATCCGTGAAACTCACTCAAGGGAAACCTCTCAAAAAACCTTGAGTTATCCAGACATACCACCATCATCATCGTAGCTTCCCTCAGTAAAGTAAGGTCTGCTGGAGTCGAACCAGCGATCTTCTGTCTCGAGTGGAGTAGATGTTCAGGCTACCCAAACCCTACTTGGAAGACCGGCCTGGATGGTATACCACTACACCATCCGACCCGCTTAGTCAGTTTCTCCCAGCCACCATTTTCTGTGTAGATTAAGTCGTGATTCAAAAGTTGAGAGTATGATTCATTAGACACTTAATTACATCTATGTAGGTTTTTGACTTATTCTATCGAGTGGTTCTGAAGCTACGAGCTTCAGAGTAAAAAGTTGGCTGAACAAGTGAACTTCATTTTGCACAGTGTATATACTGGAAGGTATAACACAGTCAGAGTTTTACGCATATTCAGACATTTTCTAATTCATCATAATATCTTACAATATCGGTCTAACCGCCGACTCTGATCCTACTCACCAATTTATATCATTTAACCCTTAATTTTCGACAACTCTAGGAACAGCTTGAATTTGGAGAAATAATGCCTAGCTTCATGTAAGTAGTAATCTTAATAGAGCTAATTTAAACCTAGCATAAGTGATTAAAATTAGTGTACGTCTTCGATAGAAGAGGCGGGAATTCTAAACGCAAGGTAGCAAAACGCTAAACGAAAGGTACCACAACCTTGTAAGCAAGGTACTTCCAGACTCCTAGCCATATCTGGCATATACCCTTGCTAGCTAATATTGTCCAAATACA
>JAKRRZ010000752.1:0-16562 GCA_022627015.2 Podosphaera aphanis | reverse complement strand
AATTTTAGACTTTATTGAAGCCCGGGACTCACGTCCTGGCGTCCTTTGTCCCGTCAGGGAATAGATAGAGCTCGTGCTACGCACGTGACTCGATAGACGTAAAATAAAGTCAATCAATCAATCAATCTACCCAAACTTCACTTTTCTAGAGCATATTTTTAACCTCATGCTATATATCTCTGGAGGAATCAATAATCTAGACACCCCATGGATTGCGCACTGAGCTCATAGCAACACTATCTATTAATTTTGTAATTACTCCACCCCAAATCAAGAACAATGTCTTGACGTGAATCTGCAATAAGAGATGCCCTCCAGAACATAGAATCTGACAAAAATTTATCGATTCGAGCCGCTGCTGAAATGTACTGCATCACTGAATCCACTCTTAGACATCGCCAACGGGGTAGGGAAAATCAAAGAGACGGTCTTGATCTACGTCAGAGATTGTCTAATCCCCAAAAGGGATATCTTGCAAAATGAATCCTTAGACTGAATTCTGACCATGCTCCACTTGGGAAAAAATGGCTATCAAATTTCATGCAGCGCAACTCAGAAGTTCCTACCTGTATAGGTCGAAGCATCGAAGCCTCAAGAATCGATGGAACTCACCCAGATTTACTTTCCGAGTTCTACGCGCGGTTTCGTGAGCTTCAGAGTCGCTATAACGTGGATCAAAGAAACATTTGGAATATGGACGAACACGGCATCGCCCACGAAGTTTGTGCTAACTCAATGGTCCTTGCTAGCTCGGGTAAAAAGCGCACCTGTGTTAAATCTCCTCAGTCGCAGGAATGGGTTTCAATCATCGAGATAATCAGCGTCTCACGACAGTCTATACGGCCGTTGATAATTTTTAAGGGTAGCAACCAACATTCAACTTAGTTTCCAGATAATTCCCCGGATTGGCAATATACGACATCCGAAAATGAATGGGCTTGTAATAACGTTGCGATTAATTGACTTAAACATATCTTTATCACTGAGACCAACCCTGTATATGGGGGTCATCGCATTTTAATTATGGATGGTCACGGAAGTCACACAACCACTGAATTTCTGCGGGTTTGCAAGCAAAATAATATAGAGCTTCTATTTTTACCCGCCCATTCAAGTCATGTTCTCCAACCTTTGGATTTGGGTGTATTCGCACCGCTCAAATCCCAATATCCCCGTCAGATCGCAGATTTGGCAAAATTGGACAACGCATCAGCAGTCAAGAAACAGAAGTTTGTTACTTGCTATCAGGATGCTAGAAATGACACATTCAACCCTCGCCTACTTAAATCCGGCTGGAAAGTAGCTGGTTTATTCCCATGGAACCCAGAAAAGGGCATTAACTCATCCCAGGTCCCTCCCCCCACAGGAAGACCTCCCACATCGTTATCTAATCCTAATTCTGTATCAGATGAATCACCTTGTAGCTCTCGTAAGATATATAAATCTATTCAATTAATTAGAGAGAGTGGGGCTGAAGAGTCCCCTAGAGAGAGACGGTACATTAGGAAGCTTCATGAGGCAGGCCGCGTGATCGACTCTCTCAACACAGAGGTGGCAGATCTTCAAGCAGAGGTTGCTTTATTAAAACCTTGCCAGGATTCTAATTCTAACCTCCGGTGCAGAGGAGTCCAAGTCGATCCCAGTACTAAATTTGCCAACATACAATCAATCGTTGAAGTGCAAGACGCGCAAGCAGCTTTAGAGCAAATGGATAGGCTTAGGGAATCTGAATCACAGGCTGGAAATAATTAATCTATTGTAGAATCTCGTAAATTCAAGAAGCCGCAATTTATACAGTAATTAGATTGTTCTTGTTATTGGGTTAGGAAAATTAAAAGTTGTTCGTGGTGTTGCTATGGACTCAGTGCGCAATCCATGGGGTGTCTAGCTTATAATTCCGGCAAATATAAATCCATCGCAGACGCCGCCACCGCCATCTCGTCGTCAATATGCGCTACGTTTGATATGACCAGCGACTCTAAGTATGTTTGATAAGTCAACGATAATATAAATCACCATAACTAAATATTTGCAGGTGAAATCTTAGCAAGCGAGGGCTACTCCAAAAGAAGAATTTCACGATCACTCGGGTTCAGCTAGAGATAAGTTTCTTACGCGGTACATAATGCATATAGCGATAATTTAGTGCCTTTTATACACAGAATGTCCTCCACGAGACCTGAAGGCCAAGTAATGAATGATAACGCAGCCTTTCACAAGAGAGCCAAAACAACGGAAGAGTTTGGTGAGAGAAATATCCTTCTCATCAATGGACCACCGAACTTAGCAGACCTTGATCCAGTTGAAAGTGTTTAAAATTTACTTGAGAATTTTATATTATTCAAGGGTTCAGCTAAATAACAGTTCGCTAAACATATTTGGGTATACCGCCTACGGATTGGCTCACCGCACCAAAAACAGGTCAGGGTGCACGGACTCTCACTACATCTATCGGTGTTAGAGCAAGAAAGGCTCATTGTATTATATATTTCGAGTTATCTATGTAACCATCCTTTTAGTAATAAGTTAATCTTAAATCTTAAGCCAGTTCCCCCACAATCTTTTTCGTTAACTAAAGGCTTATTCGTTCTGTACCTTACCTCCTTCCGTCCCTATGGCAAAGACAGCTTTTGGTTCATCGTGTAATGAGCTTTGCCCTTAGTTGTTACTGGGCTCCTATCCCAACCTTACTATAATATACACAGGGAGCAGGGTGAACTAATATGCAAGGATTCCTGGTACTAGCTAAGAAAGGGGTAAGCACTGGCCAGGAGACTGTCTCGATATAAAAATAGTTCACTCCCCTTGTAAATCTTTTTTCTCCCATAGGAAAAATAGACAGTTTGTGGTATCGACTTGTGTGCTTGAGCCGCAGGCCCCTCGCCATTCACACATCAATATGCCTATTCCTTTACATTTTAGATAGAAACATCGCTAATAATCGACCAACAATCAATCAATGCTCATAAGTGTCTCTATTTGCCTCTATTCCAGCAATACCAGGAGCTGCCGTCGAACCGGATATTTTTCTTCTACGGAGAAGTGCCCTTGACGAGGCATAGTATGTCTCATCTTTGCCTCATTTTTGGCGCTCTTGTTAGTAATGTTCAAAGAATAGTGAAGTTGTAGACGAAGAAACGTGTGTGGAACCAAAGAAACCCCACTTAGTGCTCATGAGAAGTCTACTAGGATTCGAACGGGTTTTGTCAAGTCGAAGACTTTGATTCACCAAAAAAGCTAAATTTTCTGTCGATTTCTAGGGAGAATAATCTCAGTATTTAGGAGATTGATGTGAGCTAACAGTGCCCAATGCAAATGCAGCCCGGCTTTGCTGAGCTGGCCTTTTGCTTCGAAATAGTAAAATTCCTTGCAGAAATCTCTGCGATCTCAGTTAGAACATTCTGCGCGACTCTATTTTGTCTTCGAACTGGAAGCCTTTGGGATCTGCTGTGGTTTTTTAGGCGGTCTCGCAAAATTGGCTGATCAAACTAGATGTTTCAGCAATAAATTTCTATGTTAGGTAGATTTGTTAACTTCCCTTGGAGAAAATACACTATCCCAGCTATTCTCTTGAATATTGCGAGATGCCTGTTGTTTTTGGTCACACTTTTGCTCGTTCTTTGCTGATACCAATAGACGTTTATGAACACTTTTTCTTCTTCAAAGGCTCATTATGGTAAATACTGAAAACTACGAGCGTATTGGTGACTGGCGGCAAGACAAAGCAAGAGGTAATTGGAATATCTCTCTTTATTTGTTGATAGATTTTGTTTAGCGTATGCCAAGATTTTCAGGTGTCGTCATGCTTTGGGTTCAGCAGGGCAGAAAACCAAATTAGGCTTAGCGAACTGTTATTCAGCTGGACCCTTATTCAAATATCTAGACTCGGGTCAAGGGAGGCCGTGATCACAAGATTGACTACTGTGAGAATGACATTTCACCCTTATCAATATGACGCGTTTAGGGTTGTATGCTGTGCGCCGGCACGACGTAATAAGTAATCAAAAAAAATAAAAATATGACGCGTCGGACAAACTAATATCAGCCCATCAATTATTGCCTGTTTGTAGTAAACACACATCTATATTGTGTTTCGGATTATCCCTTGTCACGGGTGACCATAACTACAGCAAACAACAACATCTAGCATTTCCTCATGGAACGGAACGGCACAAGTGTAATATATGTATTGCGTCGAAAGTTGTTACTTGGATACTTCGTCTATGTGTATAAAGGGGTCTAGGGCGTCTGGGAGAAAGGAAGGAAGGAAAAAACCTTTTTACTTCATATCTATTGATACATCTCTATTACCATTATGTTCGACTTGACTTCATTCTATCTTTATCTACTAAGTTCTTCCCTATCATCCTATCATTATTTATCTCCTCTCCTCAGTTTAGGTTCCAAGGTAACCTCGTGACTTCAATTAACATCTCGTCAGACAACTACGAAGTATCGGTAGGGCATCCTGGGACAAAGCAGTTTATAAAGATGACACGAAGAGATTCATAGAGTTGTTGCCATGCAGAATTAGGTCTATATTTGAAGCTGGATGTGGATATACTAAGTACATGTACAGTAAACCCCCTCTAAATTAATCCCTTCTAAACTAATAACCCCTCTAAATTAATAGGCGGCCAACGGTCCCAACACTATTAATTTAGAGGGGTTTAACTGTACTGATAGTTCTGTCGGTATCTTTATGAATTGCATAAATCGAATTGAGATATTATATAATTTAACCTGAAAGTATCAACAGAAGCGTAAAGTTAGGGGCTAGATGGCCGAGCGGTTATGGCGTGTGACTCAAGATGCCCCTTAGCATCTTCGGATTATAAATCTGCGTTCTCATGGGGCAACCCGCGGGGGTTCGAATCCCCCTCTAGTCAGTGTTTTTGGTGAAAATGTATCCAGGACGCCCGCCAGAAGAGAAGATCTCGACCACAGTGATCCCTCGATAAGGGAATATCCTCGGTATTGTCGACTTTATTTCTCGGCCTGAGATTTTTGTTAGTGAAAATCGCATAATCGCATATTCGATTCGAAATGTGAGATATTCCTTTAAAAAGGGACTAAAATTATAGGGGTCAAAGGTCGTAATTAGGAGTTGCCACGCTAACCATGCCATTTGTTTAAGGGGTTGGCTAAAATACAATCGAGTACGAATACTATATCAATACGATAAAATTCGGCTCCCTATCAATTAAAAGTGGGTTTACAGGGTATATAGACTTTCGGCAGGGTGTATACTCTTTTATCTAACTTATTTTGGTGTAGTTAGCGAATTACCCATGCCAAAACTCTAAATTTTATGTGGTGAAAAGTTCAGGACGATGAAATCGTCTCCCTGTCTACAATCCTAGTAAAAAGTTGAAATTTCTGCTTATGAACATTATGAAATGTATAATATTGATTAATTAAAACTATGTGACTGAGAAATTACATGTACTCTCTCACTAGAAAGCCCTTAATATTTTACATGTCCGCCACCAGCATCGTATACAGCCTTGATTCTCTGCGGCATTGAATCAACAAGATTCCTCAAGTCATCCTCATTTACCGCCCTGTCCCAGACTTCTATGACAATAAGTCGTGTTTCCTCTTCTGTCCGCCGCCCTCGTTCAATCACGTCAGAATATTTGTATTGAATATAACTTTTCATCATATTCCAGACATGTTCTATTGGACCAAGGTCTGGAGAGAACGGTGGCCATTCTAGAGGAACAATATTCCTTTCGCTTAGTTCTCGCTTAGTTCGGGCCGCCGAATGGGAGGGTGCGTTATCCTGCATCACCACTAAATCTGGTCTCATTGAGACCGTACCATGGATGAGAGGTACTATCCTCTCACTGTAGCGTTCGGCGGTTATCGAACCCCATTCTTTCTCCCAAAACAAGCAAGGCCCTTTCTCACTCCCAAAAAAGATCCCCAAAAGATCCATCCAATTCGCCTTCGACAATTGCCAACAACACATGTGTTGTCGTAGACCTCATCTGGCTAACTCAAGGGATTAGATTAAGAACTTAAAATAAGAAGATATTTGAAGGCAATACCAACCTTTCTTGTGATCCAACATCTAGTATGCCGACCATCAGTCACCCAGCTTTCATCAGTCCAGAGTACTCGCATCCAATCTTCTTTCTCCCAGTGGAGATGATTTCGTCCGAAATCATATCGCTTTCTCAAATTTTCTGGGGAAAGTAGAGGTTTCGAAGCGGCGATCCTTCGAGTATAACCCCTCTTTTTCATTTCCCGCTCAAATACTTTTTCACTTACACCAAAGTGCGGGAAGACAACATTTGCTACCTCAAAGTAGAGCATTTGACGGCCTTCTTGAGAGGAAGTTATGTAAGCTTCCACTTCGTCGATTTGTGCACTGCTGAGTAAAGGGTTCCGCCCACTAGACTTTTAGGGGGTGAGCTTGGTAGTGTTCAGAGCAAATCGAACTTGTCTATGGGAGATTTCGAGTCGTTCTGCAATCATTTTGTACGAAAGACCCTCTCGGGCTAATGTTCTTACCTGACAAATCTTAAAACTGGTGCGAAAGCTTTATTTTGATGTCAAACTCACTTGTAAACATTTATCTCGAGGTAAACGTGGCGCATATCTAGGAGATATTGGTGAAAGTGGAGGCGTCTGCGGTGAATTCATTTCTCCTAAGAATATATTTAATTGCGTGCGTGCTACACTACATTACACACAATTGTTGAGTTTATTATAAATCGGTGGCTATGCATAGCTTGCTTTCACTAGAATGTGAAAGTCCTGATAATCTAGGCAGACATAACTGCGAGTTTCAGACTAGCTGGGGTAGAATTCCATTAGTGTGATAGTGCATAAATTGATCCTTACATTATCCCTGAAGCGAGATTATACCCTGCTATTGCAAGGCGACGAATTTTATCCTAGTGATATAGTAATCCAGGGATCCTCAGCCCTGCAAGTGCAAAAATTTTGGACTACCGAGGCGTTGCATTTAGACAGGTTCAACTGTATCCCTAGATATTCACCTGCGTGGGCCACTTAAGGCGCCGGTTCGGGTCAAATGAAATCAAATTCATATTCAAAAAAGTAAAATTAGAGTTTTACATTCTTAACGTCGGATCATTTTCTCATACAAAATTTCAAAGTTTAGCGTGGATCTTCTGTCAATAAGGCCGATGTGGGTTAGGGTATACGCTAAAACCCATCCAAAACGAACTATTTTAATGTCTTTTATATTCAATTTTGCTGCGGCAAGGTACACCCCACTGCCTCCATCCTTGGGTGTACAGGTTTTTGTAAGGGCGCCTGTGATGTCAAAGTATCTTCTCAAACGCGTACTAGTGGCTCGCCTCGTAGCCGCACCTCCAATCCATCGCCAGTGGACAAGATTATACTTGCGAGACGTTGCCTCGAAAATTGTGAACAGTTGAACCTGTCTAAATGCATAGCCATGCGCTCTAAAACATCTGTCGATGTTTTTGCTTCTAATCACTTCGCTATCAGTGCGCGACACCGACATGATAAAAAAAATCGCCTTCAAACATCTCAACAGCAATCACACCAAAACTAATAATTAATTCAACTTAAATTCAAATTAAATTAAATCAAATAATTTAAAATACCTAGAAGTATGAAATATTCATTGCAGCATCATTAGACGAAAATTGAATGCATTGGGGAGAAAAAGAAACCACAGAACCTTCAAGAATACATGTAGTGGTCCAATCATAATGGTACTTACAAGACAAGCAACCACTGAAAGAAAGAAAAAATAAGCTAAATAGGTCGGACTTGAAGCTGACGAGACCAAGTGCCATCCGTATCTCACTGATATATGTATCAACAAAAGAAGTGAAAGAATGAACGCATGAAGCTGAGATAACCATACTCAACTGATTAGATACAATTCTAGGCGCTTCGTCAGAAACCTCATATGGCAGTCAAGAGATAGATCAAGGAAGAATACTGAAAATCAATTGCAGAGATGAAGATTAAAGCTCGGAGGATAAGAGCTATTGGAACACATCTTCATGAGATGCAACTTCCTTGGAAGAGTTACCTACATTTTGATAATCTTTTTTGAGCTGACACATATTACATACGTAACCAGTGGTCTAAATCATCAGTGCAAACTTTCAGATGGTGTTTTGCCTCGTTTATATCATACAAGGATCGTCGAGCTTACGGACGCAATTAGAGCCGCAGGGAGTCCTACCTTGATATTAGATAGCTGGACTGATAAATCTAAGAATTCAACTTACGCTTTTATGGCAGTCAACAGAGATATACAGTACACCTTGGACATTCGACGTTTTAAAGGAAGACCCAATGCAGAAAATCTGAACAAAGCTGTCCCACGAGTACTCGAGCAATCTTGCCTCAAATTCGATCAGTGCGTTGCAATTACCACAGATAACCCTACCACTATGTTAGCCATGAGACGATTAATCACAACAAAGCATATCAATATCCTCAGTATCCTCAGTATCAGATGCGCGTTACACAGTCTTAAAACTTTAGCAGGACACTATTTGAAGGACCCGAATATGAATTCGATATTTCTTAGTAATCAGGTCTTGGTGAATCATTTCACTAGCCCTCATTACTGGATTGATAGACTGCGTAAATTCAACAAGGATAATATTGTAACTTGTGGACTCGTATCATTCTATGAGTCTAGATGGTATTCTGCTATTCAAGTCAGTCAGTCATGGCGTTGATAGTGTGTGTGTGTACTATTTATCATCTGCTGTGGGCTAGACCACTATTCCGTGGGGATGTAGGACGTATGAAGGATATCTAGAATACATGATCCTCCAAGCTACAGCAGTACCCATCTAGTGCCCGAATTTTCCCAATACCTACGTTAGAGCCAGCTAGTTACATCGGGTTGAATGGATGGAAACATGTTCACCATGACCCGAAGGCCACGGGCCGAGGGAAAACCTAATGGGAAAACCAGTGGGAAAAACCTCAGTAGGAAAACCTCAGCCATTTCTCTCGTACTCATTTTGAAGGAGCAGCCGCAGTCATCTAAAATAGGCTATGTAGGAGTCTGACCTACTGTTCCTAGAAGTCCAACCAGCACCTCACCACTTGTCTCAATAGCTTATCATAAGTGATGTTGCCCTCACTTAGATGATTTGGATCAGTAGGGCCCTTCGCCCTACCTCTCTGAGAAAGTCGGGAGAGTTCTTCGTTAAAAGGGTTCCGGGGATGGTGATGATGAAACGAAGCCGACCGAGACCCGTATAGATGAATGGGCAGCCTGAAGGAAAAGACTACGACTTTTCTTGGCTATCACAGATATGCGAACATACTGAACGTTTACAGCCGGCACCGAGTGAAGGTGAAGAGTTCGACTTTGCCAGCCTATTTTGTTTTGATTGTTTTGCTTTTAGTTATTAAAAAAAAAGCACGCGATGGCTGGGGCAAGTTAAGGACTGCTTCAAGTCTTGGAGGCAAATATAGATAATATTTCCTATATCAAATGGCTGATTGAAAAGAAGGAATGGAATGTCGATATTTCACCTCTAACATGTGCGTTAAAAGGAGCCGGTAATCTTAAGGTCGAGGAACTACAGCCATGCTTGATCAACTTCACCGATGCATCAGGGGCAGAATTGGACCACATGCTTAATGAGTTCAACCAGGTACAGAGCGAAAATAAGGGAATAGCTCCTAAACTGGATGACACAAATCTTCGTTTACAAAAATCAGAGACAGCACTCGAGAAGACCCGGAACGCCTTATTAAATAGCCAAGAGTCGCTATCTGAGTTAGTTTCTCAGAACACCAAACTCGCGGCAAAATCAACGAAGACTAGGATCGAAACAACTACCCACAGATACACCTCTAATCCGGAGAAGTTTACAGGATTAAAAAAAGGTGTGATAAAGCGACAGGATCAATACTTAAGCTGGAAGTCGGAGATAAATTTAAACTTTGTCCAAGACGAAGTATACTTCGATAACGAAAAAGTAAAAATTTTAACGATCCTGCGTTGTTCAGGTTGTGATGCTTATCGCCTAAACAGAGATATAATAGAACAAGTCCAGCAGAATAAAGATGAACCCAGTGCGTAGGATGTGAAAACATCAGATGATTTGTTGAATCGACTGGATAGGCAGTACGAGACCGTTGACTTAGCGCATGATGCTGCCCTAAAGTTTGACTCACTGTCCTAAGAAAACCGGCCCTTCCAAAATTTCCTCACTAGCTTTATGCAGCTAGCTAAGAAAAGCAATAAGACAGAAGAACAAATGGTAGATGCCCTAAAGAAAAAGGTTTCTCCAGAAATTACAAATGGACTTAGGCATGTGACTAGTCCACCTACCCGTAGTGATTTTGCAGGTTGGTCAATTTTATGTTAGAACTTATATAACAACAATCAAGAGTACGAGCACCACCAACGATTCAAGGCCAAGTCGCATCCACAAATTCAGTCTCCCCACAACGCCTACCCACAGCCACAGCAGAGCTATCCGATAGATTCGGCAATTAGTAATGGGGATCCAATGCAGTTAGATGCAATGAGAGAGGATGAACGAAAACGCTGTATTGACCAGGGGCTTTGTTTTTATTGCAAAGTTTTTGGACGCTTAGTAGAAGACTGTCGATCTAAAAAGGCAGCTGACGAGAGAAATGCTCACCGTGGTGGTGAGCGGGGAGGCCGTGGAAGTTTTTTTGGTAGAGCAAGTCGCGGAGCTAACTTTTCTCGTAGCAGAGGCCAGGGAAGCTTCCAGGCACGGGTGATTGAGGAGCAGCCATTTGCTAATACTCATGAGCAAGAGTATTGTGAGAGCCAATTCAAAAATATGGAGCTAAAGCAGGGAAAAGATTAGCCTTTGATTATAGTCGCGATCAAGGCCTACTGGGAGAGATGTCAAGAACCACGAGGCACACTTGATGAGTGATGCTTTGAGGCTTCGGCAGGACGACAGATTCTAAGCGAGGTGATAAAGACTAAGGGTTCCGAGGAGGTGGCAAAGACTATGGGGTCCGACGAGGCGGCAAAGACTAAGAATTCTAATGGAGAGAATAAATTCTAAACAGACATAAAAGACTAAGACAAAGCGTGGCCCGTTTTCTCCGTCCACGAACTTGTATATATACATTTCAAATATGCCCCAACCTCTGAGCTGTTTGTATTTCTAAACCTCTCCCTGTACAGTCTCCGCCTAGATACAATGCAGAACACCGGACTGTGATTAGATACGGAGTGTCAACTTTAACACCGAATCACAAATGCGAGGACTGTCGGACAGGGAATTACGTACTAGCGCAAGAAGCGCATAGATAGTAACAACTCCAATCAGCTCTGTCAATAAATCCGCACATTAACACAAGATCTGGAGATTCTATAGCTATGACAGGCCTGAACCTCGGCACCAAGAACACGAGAGCTTGATCAAATAGCTAGGAGCGCCCTGACTCTTACAAGGGTCAAGATGGGTACAGAGAATATTGGACGATAAAAAACTTCTTAGTTTAAAGTCTATAGGGAATGAAAAATCATTGTCTGTGCCTGCCAAACTTCTCCCTGCGTCAAATGCTATACCCGTGCATCTGAACACTTTGAAAGACTGCAAATGTACCGCATACAGATTCATTGATAGACAAGAAGTCTTACTGAATAATCTACCTACTAAAAAGCTTGAACGTCCACATGCCGTATGTCTTGCAGATAGACAAACTAGAGACCAAATAACAGAATACTTAGTGATACTAATGGCTATTGGATTTCACGAGGAAATGAGTTTTTTTTATGTCACTTAATTAAGAGTGGAAAACCCATTGATTTAAGGAATTCCGTGGTTACGAATTCACAATCCTCTCATCAAATGGGCAAGTTTGGAACTGTTATTTTGTTCAAGACATTGCCATGAGAATTGTCTACCACTTACGTCCAATAAATTTATGTCTGCGCCAAAAAAGACAACAAAATTTACGACCAAAACAAAAGATTTAATTGTGCCAAAATTTCAGAGCTGCCCTCATAGAGACACAGAAACTCAATCGAATAAAAACAGTCTACTATTCCAAGCGCAAAAATACTAACCCTTGCCCAAAAGGGTGATAGTATTTATGCGCCCAAAGAAAATAACCTAAGGCCACAGATGAAGGATATCAAGTATTCAAGTGCAGCGAATTTTCTGCAATTCTGTAGGGATGAAAGAGTGGAGGCAATGGCAATAACATGGGATGATCTCGACCGAGAATTTGGGAACACAGATACAGAAAGCCACCAAGCTACGATAATACCTGAACTATCAGAAGACTTGTGTCGAAGCATACTATTGGGAAAAGGGGGAATTTGAGGACATGCGCTTAAATTTTCCAATTTCATATCACGACTTTCTGAACGAATGTTATATTGAAAGGATATCTTAGATGGATAGGGAGAGACGTCACCATGCGAGGAATCCCGTGTAGAGAAGGCTTTCAGCAGACAAGAATATGATGATCTAAAGCTGTAGCGTAGATTAATTATTCTATTTCTTCTACTTTTACATCCGCTTAGGAGGGCCCTAATATATACAAGAAAATCCACCCTTGTTCCCCAGTGCTTCCATGATAGCCATAGAATATAAGAGAAACTGAGAGAGGCTCTACAATACAGCGTAGGCATTGTGGATGTTGCTAGAAAGTGCTAGAATATAGGAGACTACAACTGTTAAACTCTAAGCGAATTTAAGCGACTTCAGGGGTACTAAGCAATGGCTAGGCTATCCCCTGTTACTGATGCAGTTATGGACCCACTAATTTACAATATGTTATAATCGTGGTAGTCGGGAAATTAATCGTATTGATTCCGGGAAAGGAGCCACCATACAACAAAAACCGCCCGCTTTCAGTACCTGAATTAAAAGTCGTGAGAAAATGGCTAGAAGAGAATTTAAAGAAAGGATTTATCCGGGAATCTCGGGCACGATGTGCTGCACCATTGTTGCTTGCCGCAAAAACCTGGTGGAGGGGTAAGACTTTGCCAAGATTACAGAGGACTCAATAATGTCACAATAAAAAGTAGGTATCCATTGCCGTTAATAAGAGTAACTCTCGACGCAATTTCCCACGCTAAGTATTACACAAAGTTGGACATAATCGCTGCATTTAATAAGCTCCGCATAGCTGAGGGATATGAATGGAAAACGGCCTTTATCACACGTTTCGGTTTATTTGAATCGTTGGTAATGCCGTTTGGGCTGTGTAACACACCGGCGTCCTTCCAGCACTACATCAACCACACGTTGTACGACGTATTAGACAATTTTTGTACAGCTTATTTGAATGATGTGTTAATTTATTCGAATACTAAAGAGGATCATAAAGAACACATCCGTCAAGTTGTCTCAAGGCTATTTGAGGCAGGCTTACAAATTGACATTAATAAGTGTGAATTTGAGACGACGAGAATCAAATATCTTGGACTGATAGTTACACCTAATGGTGTAGAAATGGATTCCTCTAAGATAGAAACTACTAATTCCTGGGAGCCCCCAGGCACAGTCAAAGATCTTCAAAAAAATTTAGGATTTGCCAACTACTATCGACGTTTTATTCGTGGTTTCTCAGTAATCGCTCGACCTCTGATTAATTTGCTTAAAAAAAATACGGTTTATGGTTGGGGTAGTGACGAGCAGTCTGCTCTTGATAGTTTGAAAAAATCTTTTACTTCAGCGCCTACTTCAGCATTTTTTGATTACAATAAACAAACAGTTCTTGAAACTGACGCATCAGATTGGGCGTCAGGAGGCGTCTTGTCCCAATACGATGACAACAAAATTCATTCAAAGTCTTAACTGACCATCAAAACTTGGAGTACTTCAAGACTTCAAAAGTACTAAGCCAAAGACAAGTCCGCTGGTCGGAGTTTTTATCACAAATTAATTTTCAAATTGTGTACCGACCTGGAGTAAAGGCCACACGTCCTGACGCATTGAGTATTGTGGTTATGAGCTTATTGAGGGCATAGCTTCTACCTTTGAATGATTAAGAGGTTGAGATATGAGTGTAATGAGAACTTCTATTGTGTATGTGTATGTAAAAGTGCGTATGCTTCGCCACTAACTACAAGACAGCACCTCTCTATATATACAACTCCTCTGCTACTGTTTTAGAGGTAGCGACGTATCTACACCATTCCACTGTGTTCTATGAGTTCCAGTTCTATCTAGTTCTATGACGTTCTTTCCTATTCACAACATAATTATTGTGAAGCACAGACCTGAGTCATGATATACTGGGGTACCCTTGTACACCGACTGAAACACAACATTGAGTCGCAAGTCAGAAGATCGACCAAACAAATTTGACGGAGACGACGACCGAGTTAAGAATCGGGAACGTACATTATTGCCTGAATCACGGTTTGACTTGAATGAGCTAGACAACTTACTCCAATTCAAGTGGAGCAGTAGTATGTACTTTCCTGATGCTATTAAGACAAGCAACCCTACCAACTCCTTTAAGATATCTCTTGTCCCGGAAACAGACTTACCAATAGACGAGTTGATTGACAGGGAATATGCTAGAAATAAGCTCGCGAGGGCGATGATTGAATGTCTCAAAAACGTAGAATGTCGAGAATGGAATAGAGATATACGAAAATCGTTGAAAATTGCTTTCAGTGATTGTAAAGTTATAGAAAACAGGATTTATTATAGGGATGTTCTTTTCGTCCCTCCTGATGATGAACTTCAGATACAGATCCTCTATCGAACTCACTCTTCGGGACTAGCGGGGCATCCAGGTAGGACGAAAACAAGAGACCTTATAGCGCGATCGTATTGGTGGCCTCGCATGACTTATGATGTGCGAAATTTCGTTAAAGCATGCGAGTTATGCATTCGGACTAAAACCCCAAGATCTGCTCCACCGGGATTCCTACAACCGTTGCCCGTGCCTTTTCGACCTTGGTCGGATATTTCAGTTGCTAATATCTCACCACTTCCTGAATGCATAAGATGTGGAACAAAATACAATCATCTACTAGTGGTAGTTTGTCGATTAACCAAGTACAGGCATTTTATCCCGACAACATCCTTGGACGCCAGAGAGATGGCGGACGCATTCGTAAGTAGAGTGTGCTGTCTATACGGAACGCCTGATAATATTATATCAGATCGAGGATCACAATTCGTATCCCAATTTTGGAGAGAACTTAGTTCAAGACTTGGAATAACATTAAAGCCTTCCTCTGCATTTCATCCAGAGACAGACGGCCAGACAGAAAGAATAAACTCATCTGTAGAGCAGTATCTTCGAGCATTTGTCAGTTTTCATCAATATGACTGGATTGAATGGTTACCATTGGCAGGATTCGCAGGAAATAATGCAATTTCAGAGACAACAACGGTATCACCATTTTTGGCAAATTATGGATATAATCCTAAGTTGGGTGTTGAGCCGAGACAATCATGCCCACCATCTTTGTCTACTTCACAGAGAAGAGAATTTTTGAAGGCAAATGCTGCTGGAGATCGTTTCTCTAAAATTTTGCAACAATTAAAAGCTTTATCAAAAGAGTCTCAACAAAGGTAAGAAGATAATGCCAACAATAGGAGAGCCGACTCACCTAGTTTCCGGGAAAGAGATTTGGTCTACATCGACGCTCGAAATATGAAAACAAACCGGCCGATGAAAAAAATGGATGACAAATGGGCTGGCCTTTTCGAAGTATTATCGGCATATCAAAGAGCTTGCAGAGTAAAGTTACCAGAAGGCATGAAAATATTTCCTGTGTTACATACAAGCCTGCTACGACGAAAGGTCCCATTTGATGTTGGTCTAGCAGGACAGAGTTTTATCAATAAAAATGAATCATGAAATATCCGAGGTCGGATTTTGGAACGAAGCGATGGTGAAGCTGAAGTTGAAAAGTGGGAGTTTGACGATATCCTTAACTCTCACGATGAGCTAGGTCCAGGTAACATAACCTACAAAGTGAAATGGAAGCACCAAGAACCAACTTGGCAAGTGGCTACTGATTTGAGAGGTCAAAAAACTGCGATCATGAAGTTGCACCATAAATATCCGGAAAACCCTGGGCCTCCGATATGGGTAAAACAACAAAAAGATAAATCTACTTATCATGAATCTGGACTATCAAAGCCTACTGATAATCAGGTGAATTTTACAAGAGGTCAAAGAAAAGTTGTCTTACCAAAATGGTATAGGGAATGAATTCTGTGCTATTCGAGACGAATAGCGGTTAGGGGGACACCACGGACCCTCCGGACGGCTTTTTAATGTATATATACATTAATTTATTGTGTGGTGTGCCATCCATTATTTTAATGTATATAAGCATTAACTTCATGTATATAAACAATAATTTAATGTATTTTTTCTGTACACATTATTTTAATTTATAGAAACATTAAATTAATGTTTTTTTTCATGAGGGTCTGTGGTGGGAGGTACTGTCACAGTATTGAATCGTAAAGCGTATTGAAGGACGTGGATCGTATAGGGGAATGCTGGGGCGACGTGAGAGTTAAGAAGGATGACAGTCGAACAAAGAAGCAGGTGAATAGAGCCTTAGATATAAAGCTTAGTAGGTTGACACGAAGTGG
>JAKRRZ010000751.1:0-16567 GCA_022627015.2 Podosphaera aphanis | reverse complement strand
CCTTACGGAGTTTGCGCATTTGGTTTGCGTATCTTCGACAACGAAAAAAATGGGTAGGAGTAGTCTCCTGTCCACAGACGCATTCAAGGTTAGCGTCTAGATGATTTAACCGACGATGATACGCCGCGATTCCCAAATTTTATTTGTTGCATAAATCTATTTAATAGATTGTATAAATTTATTTACATTCCAAAATTAGAAGTTCACATTCAAAACGTCCAGTGATTTTTCCCATATAAAAATTTAAGGTTTAGTACAGATCTTCGGTACATCATGCCATAATATGTTAGAAGATACGCTAATATCCCTGTAGTATCAACTATTTTAGCGTTGCTCACATTCAATACCGCTCCTATACTGTACTATGCACTTCCTACCCTAGAAGCCTAGTTCTCTCCCGCAAGGGTTTTGAATTTGCTAGTCTCTTTGAGGGCCTGCAAAAATATAGAGGCTTGACATCGGTACATCCATATAATTTTATGATGTAAATTATTGTCTATTCTCGTTCCAAATGGTTTGCACACACAACATGCCGTCGAAATACCATCCTCGCACCCATCAAGATGATTTTTTTCCATCCATAAACAGAGGTGAATTTGATGTTTAAGTAATTCTACATCGACTAAATAGGTTTGGGAGATCTATTACCTAGAAATACCAGAAAGTCGTCGCTGCTCCACCACTCTCGACGAATAAATGCAAAGAAATTTCTGCAAGAAACCCTTTTTCAGACGGGAGGAATAACAGACCTGAAGAAATAAATTCAAAGATAATTAATGTCTCAAGCCAGCCATGATCGAAATCCTGACGCAAACATTCCGAACCCGAATAACAGACATGAATGTAGCATAAACGTAACCAGCTCTTCATTCCACAAAGAACCTTGAAGCATTCTGCGAGAATCTTTTACATCCGGATAAGTTCGAATCTACTGAGTGTGGAAAATCAGCAAAGAACATGTCCAGACCTTATACTCAAGTTTGAGCATTAGGTTTGCAGGTCAACACGCTATCCAAATCACGAGCGCGCCCGAGGAAACAAGCAGCTGAAGTTTCTTAGTTTGGCCCAGCTTCTCCAAAATAGTTTAATCCATCGATTCTGTAAGGAGAGGAGTCAAAGATTTCACCACGTTATTTGGATCTCGAAGATGACCGAGAACGAGCGTCTGCCGAGATTCGATGTATTACACCCGAATTCTCTGACCTGACCAGCGCTGAATTTCTGAAACCCCTCATCATTGTTAATGATTTAGCTTAGTCCAATTCACAATAAGTTATAATGTAATACGAATAGTTGGGAAAACGTTAATATGAGCTGGGCAGCAATCGGCCATAAGGGTGATAGAACTTGTTTTCATAAACTAGACTTATGAGTTCACTATATACAAAGGGCTTCTTCCCACATCATTAGTGTGAGAATAAATTTCATACGATGCTAATCATGGAATGTTGAATATAATTTTGTTAATCCCCCTACACTCGTAATCGCTGATAATGATTTCATAGATGATTTCCATTCGTATTGATGAGAACGAACTTTTGTTTTGTCTTTGCAAATCTTAAGTTAATACGCGCTTATTAATGCCTGTGCGGTTCGCTTCAGAATCCCGTATACCTTATCAATCATAAGTATGCCGCAAAAGCGTTGGACTGTATCTGACGCCCACGACGGCGCCATTAAGCATTGAAAATAATACGTTTCGTTTAGGGTGGAGTTTTTGAATTAAGCGATATAGAATTCCTAGATTTAGATTAGACTCCTAGAAAATTCAAAACAACGCTATTAACTTCAGGATTTTTCGTACACGTAATACATACTCTCTCTCAAGGGTCCTGAATGTGAAAGTCGATTTACGACAGGGGTTTTGCCATACAAACTTCTATGAAAAGCTCTTTGCCTAAGCCTATTTCCGAAATGATACCCGCCAATTTATATGTCTTGCGTGTACGAAAAATAATGAATGTATTAGCGTCGTTCCGTCATTTTCTACGAGACTAATCTAAATCTAGTTATTTACATAGATTAATCCACCAGCCTATGCTAAGCATTAAGTACTGTTACAGTACTTGGTGGCGCCTCCATGGGCAATGAGCACAGTTTGACGCCTTTTCGGCATACTTGTGTCGTGGTTTTCCATTAGTCAGTGCTGTTAGATTCATAGACCTCTAGTATAAATAATCACCAGTCGAGGGACTGCAGCAGACAGTCGTTCATTGGCCTGTGCATGTCCTCTAGTGGTTTTCTTCAATATGTGAATGCTTCGAAGCTACCCACACACGTTTCTATCGACCTTCGCAGACCACTGGAAGACCTCGTATGAGATAGAGCACTGGTTGTGATTTTATCGCAAGCTTCTCCATAATTCTACTCCGGAATGTTTGCGATGAACTTTCGGTCATGGCTGGCTCGGAACATTATTTTTTTCAAGTCTATTGAATCTCCCATCTGAAAAAGAATTCACGAGGATATTAATAAGTTTTTGTTCTTCGACGGTAGCGGAGCGGCGACTACTTTCTGGTATTTTCAAGGAATTTTTCTCCTGAGTGTGATCAATTATTGAATAGATATTTTATTAGCTTACTGACTTTCATTTGGGGATGAGAAAAGAGGCTGATGTGTTATGTTCTGATGGCAATTTGATGGTAGCAGTGTTGGTTGATTGTCGACCCCATGATGCACTGTGGACGGTGAGCGGTTATTTTTGGGGAGCTCCGAGTGACCTAGCGCGCGAATAAGCGATAATTTACACCATAAATATACAGCGGTTTACCAATGTCGATCTCCTGTATTTTTGCGGGCCCTCAAAGATGCTAGTAAATTCAGGACCCTTGAAAGAGAGTACAAATTGACGTGTATCGCTTCCAAAATAGGCTTAGCCAAAAAGCTTTTCATTGGAATTTGTATGGCAAACCCCCTGTCACAAACTGGCTTTCACATTCAAGACCCTTGCGGGAGAGTAATTAGTCTGATGTATTACCGGTAGTACAGACCTTTGCAGAGTAAACGTAGATTGTCCGTGCTTACCAGGGGTGAAGCAGGGGTTTTCAGACAATATTTCTGCCAGCCTATCCTAATATGGCAGCATGTTTCGTTCAAGACATGGGTTTTTGTAAGGATGTTTTATCTCAGCGAACTGACGTAGGTTGCCAATTTGGAAGTTCAAATTGAATTTCAATTTTTTCAAAATTATTTTTTCAAACATATTTATGGAAAATTATGCTTTAATTCCTACAAAATTTATGTACATCAATGAGTAACGTCACCCATTTGCACGAACTAAAACTTCCCCCCTTTTTTTTCCTTTTTGTTTTTAAATCAATCTTGTGTATGCAGCCTGAAGCTATGACCCGAATAATTACGGAAGGTGTGTTTCTCATAGAATGACTCATTTTGACGTTTTGGAACACTCGTACTCAGATTTCATTTGCGGATAGCACTACGAGGATAACGTCTTGCGACATGTAACCTCTTCCGTGAATACCCACCACAGGGAAAAGCGGGAAAACCCCGTGGTTATCTGAATATGCTTTCATCAAGCTATAAGAAAAACACCACCGCGAGTAAATGTGGTTAACGGGTCTTACTGGATTCGAACCAGCTTTCTCCTGTCTCGAGCGGGGCATGTGTCCAAGCTTCCCAGAGTCTACTTGGGAGAACGGCCAGGACGGTGTACCACTGCACCATCCGACCCACTTTCCCCTTTGTTGTTATGCTTTGGACCAGGTTCTTTAGCTTCCCTGCTGGCATGAGCACTATGCCTCTACATTCCCATGAAATTCCTCAAGCGGTAGTCATTTCCTGCTCTTGGAGTAAAGGTATCTGGAGTTGATGTTTTTTTTTTACCTTAAGCCAAACGGATTGAGTTCAAGAGAGAAAGAAAGCCAGCACCTAGACTTAGAAGCTTTCTGGCCAAGTTTTATGCTGAAACATGGAGATTAATTCTGCACTAGTTTGAAAGGATACTGCGCAACCATCCTCAAGGGTCGGATGGTGGTGTGGTACACCGTCCGGGCCATTCTCCCAAGTAGAGTCTGGGTAGCCGAGGCACATGCCCCACTTGAGACAGGAGAAAGCTGGTTCGAATCCAGCAAGACCCTCACACCACATTTCTCGCCTGGTCATGTATATGACGATATCGAAGGCACACAGGACAGCCGTGGGTGGCTGAAATGCGTTCCTGCGGCAGGCATATACGGTTGAGGGTAGAAAGGGCTGTAAGGCACCCGACATTGAGTTGTGTCTTCAAATGATGTTCGGGTTGTGTCTTCAAATGATGTTCTGGTGTGAGTGCTCCTCATGTCATGTTGAGACATCGCTCCATATACCGCACCAGGGTCATTCGTGTCATAGCCAGAAGGCTGCATACACAAGAATGATTTAAAAAAAAACCATCCTTAAGTTCCCATTATCGTTTGCCTGGTGCTAAGTTTCGGCCTGGTAAGCTACCTGTGACCCCAAGTTTCATCACTTCAGGTAGTGAGCTATAATTGTCATGTGTAAATTTTCGAAGCTCTTTTGCCATAAGTGATTCAATCTGCTTTCTTTGTTGGTGACTCAGCGTCTATCGCCTGCTTCCCTCGACGTCCCGGAAACGAGGAGCAGTTGATTATCATGATTCTGAAATTTCAGTAGATTAAATTAAGATGTTGCGAAATAAAAGCTTTAGTGTGCCCAAAATCGTACAATGCCTTCACCGGAATATGTTGGTCTCCAGTGTCCAGTGAGACGTTTTCGAGGTGCCGTTCGAGGAGAATATTTGCATGGCACTCTTCTGTCTCCTACGGAATGTTTTCAGGTGCTGTATTCTAGATTAGACCTAGGAAATATTTTTCGATTCAAGAATATCTTTGGTTAAAATTTATCAATCGGAGCGTATGAGTGATGTGTTGGATGAGTTGAAAGAGTTGGCATAAAAGTTGAATTAGAAATTATTCACAGCTTACTAAATTTTACCCTAATCGCAGTAACTACTTAAATAGGCTTAAGTCAATGCAATGATTTTCGAAAAAACGGTCCACGTCTTAAATGTTAGGCACTGCACTATCTCCCGCAAGTATAATTTGAAAACTGTAAATTTTCAAAGCTAAAAAGATGGACTTTGCCAGGCTACGTTGCAAGGGCTTACAGAAAAAGCATTCATGCAGCTGGAAGAAAGTCTTGTATACTGCTACGTGCTGATGGCCAGATAATATTCACAAGACTTTGAGTTTTTAGCGGGGGTAAAATATGCCGTTTTGCACCCCGACTTCGTCACAAGTGAGGCATTTAACGCACAAACAGTCAAAGATTGTAAACATCTTCCCCCATCATTAGGCAAGAGTGTTCGGGACTTTTGCTCATCTTTATTTTTTCTGCAGTCCTGCCCGATAAATCCATCTTTTTAGCTTTGAGGATTAAAGTTTACACACTTTGCTAGTGGGGGATAGTATATTTTAAATCCAAACTCCACTTCGGGTATACTAGTACGTACATCATTTGTTGCCGTTGTCAGCAAGGCATAGGTCACATGAGAGTGCGGAATCAATGAAAACATGAAGTTTTTCTAAAAATTTTTACTTTATCAAAATTTGGCTTTACTTCAAAAATGGGCTGTTATATGTGTTGATATAACGTAGACCATCCGCTATAACGAGCCATGTCCAAAACCTTATTTTGATCAATCATCACCTTTAGAAATAATCAAACAGGACATGTTTCGTTATAGAGGATAGTCTAGAATAGGACATTAACATTGAGAATCTCTTAATAACATTATATATCAACATAAATTCCTTGCAGGCATCTGTCGTTTTCGTCGTTTCCCTGGTAACTTGATATACTGTACCAACAGCTGGGTTTTACATGCATCTACTCTTCCTTTCCTACTATTAAAGAATCAGGTTTGACTCGAGGCTTGAATTTAGTTTGTAATTATTGTACAATATCTATATTTATCAAATTACTAAACATAAGCGGCAACAGGAAATGCCTGGATTTGTCTCGAGTTACAAAACCTCTATATATAGTTGTACCATCACGTGGCATATTTGTGCAAAACGCGTATTTTACGCGATAGGTACAACGTACATGTATTGTACAGCGTGACGCCACTAATTACCATAAAATAAAGGGACAAAAATAAAAACAGTTGTCATCTACTTTGATAAGAACCAACTAAACTATGTCACAACCATGCATTATATCAATCTTGAACAGCAGATTTACTAGGATAAAAGGAGATTACATACGAGCCTTGAACAATAAGAAGCATCACGTATACTTAAAGAATTTCATCTATTGCAGGGATAAATAGAGTAGGAGATCCCTGAATGCCAATATTTGGCAAGGATAATACACAATGCCATTGGCTGAAACATTTTAGCCATACCCAATCTGACGCTAGCCGAACCTCATTTGTATGGGAAAACTTGCATGATAAAAGTAGTGTAGGAGATCCCTGCACCTAAGAGAAGTTCTTACCTACTTAAAAATAACCACTACACTAGATACAAAGAGTTAGAGAACATTTCAACAACACATCTCTCCGAATTTGATCTGCTTTGAAGTTTGTGAGCGATTAGGATAATGTGTGTATCGTAGAAAGAGAGATTGAGAAGAAGCGGCGGAGAAGTTCAGGAAGGCTAAGAAAAAGCCTTCGTAGCCTTGGAGCCTCAGTTTAGCTATTTTTGTAGCGCTAAGGTCGGAATTTCAGGGATGGCCCGTTAAAATTTCACGGAATCTGGGGCTACACTTCATACCCCTGTAATAGAGTATGGTAAAGGGCTAAGCTCATAATTTTCATGACGAGTTTGTTTATTCGAAATCTATATTTCCTTATTTACAAAACAATCTTATCTACAATGTTCTTCAGGGTACAGTACCGACAAAGCTACTTGATGGTAAGACTTATTTTACAACGTGCCCCCTAAGCCCTGTCTTTTTAATGTTCCCCCCTAGTAAATTATCTACGACCCGGACCTTTTACTAATTCAATGCTCCTAGGGCCGGCCTTCTTTTTGGATGGTCACCATACACTCTTCTTTCATTTATGTCCTAAAACTTTCAATTATTATTCTTCTTTCGATTTTTGGGCCAATTCTCCTACTGTCTTTCTATATTCTATTCATTCCTTCACTCTAGCCTTTTTACGACGACATCAAAGCCGTTTTATCATCCAACACTGGACCATTTCCTCAGTTTAAAAGTCTGTTTTCTTCTTATTTAAGATCTTTTCACAATAAAGACGTTTTGAGGCCTATCGAGTAGCGATCGAGTCTATCTGTGGCAGCTCTACTATCATATATAATAACTGAAATTTCCGTCGACGAGAATCTCTTCCCCAGACACAACCACGATACCTAAGCTCACAAATTTGTTTTGAATGGAAAAGTTGAAGAGAAAGTTGGATGTGACTCGTAGTCTGCTGTACTAGTTCCACACGCCTTCTACCACGGAGCAATGGACGACATCGATTCAATCCTCAATGGCCAAGTCCGATATTCAAATCTGGTGTTACGCGTGACAGAAACCTCCTCTTCCACTGCATCTGATCACACCTGCGGACCCAACGTGTGTGAGAAACCCACAAGTTCTTCTACGTTTACATTACCCATCATATTAGGTGTAGCGTAAGTTTCTTACTCAGTTTCTTCCATTTTTCTTTAACCTCATTCAGTGTCCCGTTATGCGGAGCTGCCATCTTATTTCTTATTCTCCAACGAAGACACACTCGGAAGCAGAGGGAAGAAGATGCTAATGATCGAACTGCTTCATTGGATTTTGGTATGGGAGATGTTCCTCAGCCGGGTCGACAAAATACAAGTAACGGTTACCAGGAAGAGGAAAAGTCAGATTTAAGCCGACATCAAGTCTCAATGGATCTAACCATGGTAAATAATCCATATCTCCCGTCACCTGGCCTCAACAACTCGCGAAAATCACTACAGTCGCTATCCAAGTCGATCGAACACGAGGATCCTTATCGACCTGTTCCCCAGTATTCTGGGAGTGACGCAACGTCGCTCCGCCCACAGCCAAAACAAACGGCATCAAACTCCAGCCTTGCGCCTACCAAAGTTCTTGGACAAACAAACAATCTAGCCAATAGTTATCCCGTGAATGATTCTCAAAGTCAAGAAAATTCTTTCGCACCGCCAATAGACCAAGTGCCGCTCAGCCAAAATAATTACTCTATCGAACAGCCATCTCAGGCATACTTTCCGAATAGCTCAGCTCTGGTACAAAATGGATGGGAAATCGACCAATACCCCGTCGGGCAACCTGATCCCGGGGTCTACTATTCCCAAAACCCACAAGGCTTTCAGGGACAACAAATGGATTACTCTGGTACACCATCTCAATCGACTGGTGGAGGATACTTAAAACAGGCCGAAGGAAGATACACAGCTAATTCATCTTCTGGCTCAATTGATAGAGAGCCAACCTTACCTAGCCTTGCTGTCGACCCGCCTCCCCTACTCATCCAGGAACACCAATTTGATCAACGAAATGGCGAATATTTTGCTCCAGATAACTCATCTACACTTCAATACCCTACACTGTACGGAGAAGTCGGTGCGGCTCGTGAGCAACAATTTTCCACAGCCAACATATCACAAAGTTTTCCTGAACAAAGATTAAGTACCCGCATAATGGATCCCAATCGGATATCAATGGGATTCCGGCCTCTGCCCCCTGATAATTTTATCGAAGCAGATGATCCAGAGGTGAGAGCTAATAGAATCCGATCATTTTACAAGGAATATTTTGATGATAGCACACCTGCTCCAGTAGGGAAGTACGCGGAAGATTACAATGACTACTATGGCGAGGAATATGGCTCGTTTGTGCCATATTCCCAACCTATGACCCGCCGTGCTATGACTCCCCCCCCAGAAGGTGCGAGATACCGACCAGAACACGGTAAAAATAGATCTATAGGAGCATCAAGTTACTCCGCTGGTAGACGTGAACCTCATCAATTTCACCCTGAAGTGAGGCCGCACTCATCAGCATCTGGCCGCATCCCACCTGGACATAGGAGACCAATGCCTCCTCCCGCTGAATTAAGCAATCTTCCCACCCCAGCTAAACTTAAGGATGATGCCCTGTCAATTAATCCTGTTGATTTCGCCCCGCCCTCTTTATATAGGGGTGCAGGTCGCCTTGAAAGACCGCAAGGAGAACGTCCGCCGTTCTTATCCTTCGCAAGTAATAATCAGGAACTTGCACCCATCCCCAGCCCGTAAGTGTTAACATAGGCCCAAATCGAGAGGGAACTAATTGAAGTATAGTCATATGTTAAGGAACTCAAAATCATTCACCTCTTTAGATTTTGCTCCTCCTAGAAAGTTCAACAACGTCGACAATAGTGATGCTGGCAGTATACGAAGCAACAGAAGTGGTTTGTCATCCAGTCGAAATAGAGCTTATACCGAAAATCTCTTGCCCCAAGAGACTCTTAAAACTTCACTCAGACCACAGTGGGATATGAGTGGCCGTTGAAAACAGCGGCAATATTGCACATTCTAACTGCTTCTAATAATTTTGATACCTTAAAGATACGTTTCTTCTATAGTACAGCTTTTTAACCACCATCAGTCCTTTAACACGATGACGGCAAAGCGGCTGTACACTGACAACAGGTGCTAGGCAAGCAATGCGTCAGGGATCAGCCAGCTGGGCCTGGATCTGGTCTAGGGTAAAAGACGCTCGCACGATATTCAGTCATATGAAATGAAGCCACGTCTGCGCTTGTGTCGAGAAATTTCTCTGACATGTGGGAGGAAAGCATTTTCTCCCCGCGTTATAATACCACGCAACTGAATACACATCAGACAGTCCTCACCTCTAATCATTAGGTGAAAGATTCTTGAAGCGCCATGAATTATCACACATTTTCCTCAGATTCTCATCGTTTTTAATTTTAATAAATGGTGAACTAATTAATTTACACTTCCTATCTATCTGCTTCGTACATGTGCCACGTCTCTCTACTACTGCTGGCCCGCATCAAGGTCGAACTGCTCGAGAATATGCAAGTTCCTATGCAAGTGAAAACTCTTTTTCCTGGGTCAAAGCACAGAAAGGGAAGAACGAGGAGGTCTGAAAGTTCGCAGAGAGCCATTCCCCCCCGACTATGAGATCAATTTCCATCTCACCTTCATCTATTTTTATTTTTATTTTCTATTAATCATGGTCTAACTAGGAAAAATAATTTTAGTAACTTGTAATTGAAATTGTGTGTAGAATGCACCGCCCAGCTCCATATTGTTTGTTTCAAAGTAGATATTTTAGTCAACAGCGTCGTCCAGAGTGAAATTAGATCGTATTTAGTGATGAATGAAAGTGAAGCGGAACTGATCTCGATGTCGGGGGTGTGGTTCCTCTCCTCTCTGTGCTTTGACCTAGGAAAAAACAATTTTGACCTGCATAGGAACTTGTACATGTCTAGTCTCAAGCAGTACTACCCTTGCCCAAATCACTTCTACTCCTCTGCTATGGTGCCGTCGAATCAGACACACTAGTTTTCAGCCGAGGGCTCACTTTTTGACATAAAAGTCCGTGCACAATCCCACTTTTAAAGCGATAATATGCACAGGCCACATTTTGGAGCTGTGTGATATCGTAATAAAAGCGGGCATCTTTATTTTGCCGCATCAAATGCCCCCCACCGAGGAACATTTCAGCAAGCTGATATCGTTGTAATGCGTACTCTCTCACACCACCGACACCGACACCGAGATAATGGACACCAATAATCTTAGATTGCACGGACCTTACAGCTTTGTGTCGATAAATCGTCACGCAAGATAAACACAGCCTGTATATATCGTTGTACAGGTCGGTCCGCACCAAGGATCGCTAAAAGGTAGGGGCTATTCGCGACCCGCCATACATGTACCAAGGCTGCTCGTGTCACACCGGCGCAGTGTCTTCGACGCCCATCACGATTCAAATCCGCGAGATCCTGGGGGCTGAGCTTCGTGCGCAAAGAACTTAGATGGTGAATTGTGATTTTCGTCGGCGTGGAAATCACTCGTCCGGTTCACGTACCAGGCAATTTACATGTCCATCGAGGCTGGTGGCACCAGAGGGTGCGTCGAAACTTGCAGTCGTTAATCCCTGGCTTATGAATATTATCCCTTCTCGTCCTGCTGCTGCTGCGGGTCTTCGCGCTCACACATTATTGGCCTGGACTATCAGGTGTTTCGCTTCAATTTCCATCACCTCACTTCGTCTGGTCCCTCTGCGATCGAACATCTGGCCATTGACTCGTATTCCGATCCCTGGATGCTAGTATCATGATCTGACACGGTATAATTAATCTATCTATCAACTAGTATATGTTCGCATGTTCCATGATCTAACTCCTGACCCAAAATCCGGCAAACAGGTGTCGTGTCCCCTGGGGGATTTCATCCCTGTACAGAACAGAATGTTACAAAACTCAATCCAACCCGCAGTCATGTACACCTTAGAAGAAAGTAACGAGGGTTACTCGAAATAACTAGATTCTACTACAGGTTTCATTTTATGTGGATTAGGGGTTAAATTTACAGTTGACATCCCACCTAAACCTCGCTCTACGCACAGCCAGCTGCCGTCTTGGGCCGGTATTATGTTGATATTTATTATTAAAGCCAAAACATACACACATTTTTCAAGCTTCCCTTAAATTAAAACGCCGTTGGACTCGTCATCAATGGTCATAGCCTGCACCAATTTTCCAGCTGGAGAAAACTTTGTTAGAACATCTTTTCTATAAATACAAGGAATATGTACATACTTATTATTTGGTTTGGATCTGCTGTTCTTCGGAGGAGCTGCATCTTGTTGTGGATAATAGCCTGGTCCTTGACTATATGGAGAAGATTGTCCTTGACTGTAAGGAGAGTGTTGTCGATAGGGCGCGGGCGAGGATATATTTGATCTCGCATCGCTATAGTTTTTTGGGAAATCGGAGTAAAGAGTCTGCGTCTGTGTCTGCGATGGATGCTCAGGTACAACACGATCAAGTGAAGGATTAGGTGATTCAGGGTAATTATGTTGTGAGACGGGAGTCGATGGGGGTAAAGGCTGATGGGCTGGATTTCTTATGGATTCGCCTGACCAAGATTCATTGTCGTCATCCAAGTCAAGATTGTGCTTAAATCCAGCTTTATCACCTCGAGCTGTGACTCCAAGCGCGTCAAGTTCTGTAGTGAGCTGAGTTTGGGACTTGATAAATGAGGCCCTATCGTCACTCATTGGCTGATAGCGGCTATCAGGATTCTTTCGGAAGAAGGCGTAAACTGTTGCAATGAGCACCAGTATTAAAAGTACCAAGGAGAATACCGCATTATAAATAAAGAAAATAACACCCATAACTCCAGTCACTATGCCCGGCTGACCGAATATATCGGTGAAAACCAGTAAAAATATCGCATTCAGAAAATTTACAGCAGCGATAGCGACGTTAAAACTGTTCGTACTCTTGTCCATCCATGGTCGGATAACGCTAGCTCCAATCAAAACAACACCTTCAATGAGCAGTAATGCAACTGTTTGAGTTGTGGCAGCATTTTGCCCAAATGCAATGAACATTCCTTTGATGACAATATATGCTAAGGTAGGGAGGATAAAATAGTATGCTGTCGCTCGGAACTGGATGTAAAGAAACCCCCACTTGTTTAGCGCAGCTGGATCTGAGTAAAGAATATATGCAGGGTTCTTATGCATCTCCACAGATCGCTTCGCAATCCTGATGACTTTTGTTGCGGCCCAGGCAAGGGTACCTGTCATACCGAAAAAAAAGAAGATGGCAAGAATTACTTCAGCCGGTGAATCAGCTTGAGTAAACTCCCACAAGCATAAAATAGTCATTTGAGGATAACCGATCAGGACCATTCGAAACATAATACCTTTGAGGACCACAAACCATCCATTTCGGAAGTCTTGAAATTTATCACTCTTCATAAATCTTGATTTCACTGCCCATTCACAGACGACTTTGAAAACGACCACGAAGATAACGGTGTATAGTATAAAGAGACAAAAAAAGCTGAGTCCAGTAATGAAGAGGTTAGTAGATTCAATGCCGGCTCTAAACGCGACACGCTTCATTCCTCTCACAATGTATGTACCAGATACGGAGTTGTCATTACGTTTACTCAACTCATGGGCGCGAGATAAAAGCTTTATCGTCTGGTCCATTGAGCGCTTGCCAATGAGTGGAAGTGATCTTTTCTCTACTTGCACTGATGTTGTAGTTAAACTGTTGAGAAGCGTAGCTGGAGTTCCACCAGTAGATTTTTGATACCACGTAGCGACTCTTTGCATAAAATTGACCTTGATAATGCCCATTGTCCACTGGAAATTCTGTGTCCAGGATTGAACAATTGGGGGTAGAGATACTGCAGTTAATCCAATAATAGCTTGTGCCTGAAAATATCCGAAGAGAGACAAAGCATTGGCAGCCACATGAGCAGCAGTGTTGGAATGGCCGAGTCCGGAGGTGGCTGCCGAGGCTACAAGTGCTAGTCCAGCAATGATAGCAGTAATCCACCCGACACCTTTCTGATCAACAGTCTGACCATTTGAGAGATTGGCTTCAACACAGGCAAGGCTAACGTCTGGATTCGCAGTGGCATTAATGACCACCTTTACATTGGCATCGAGATCGGGGACTCCATATGCGATTCCTGGGATTTGATTTATTGTATCGTCTTCGAGTTGAATATTCGAAAGGATATCGATCTGTCCTGTACTCATGGGGCACATACCAGGCAATCCCATATCGCATGGATCAAGAACACGTTTGACCACAGTATAGCCATATGCTTTCACTTCGATTGCAAAAGAGACATTGCCTTGTATAGAAGAGACCCCAACGATATCGAATGTAATTGTTTTATTGTTCGGCGTAAAAATGACGTTGAATAAGCTGGCGGTGAAACTCGAGTTATCTTGACAGGCATTGAGAGATTTTGATTCGATTAATCTCTCCGCCGCAAAAACTCTGAGGTGGAAAGAGAAAAAGGTTATCAGAGAGATAAAGGATGCCAGAAGAGATGGGCATCGCATGATGGCGAAAGAGAAGTCGTCAGAGTGGGTGCCGTCGCCGCGGCTGTTTGGTGTGCTCTGCGAGTACTCCGAGGCTAACGTTAGCCCTTTCTCTTCTGTGAGTTAAACGAGTTGTATTTAATGAGGTAAGGATACAACAAACACACTCGGACGGCTTGGGGCTGATGGATGGAAGCCGTGGCGAAAGAGCGACGATGTGTGAGGTATCCAGCTCACAATCAATGACTGTTGTGATGGAGATGGATTGGATCCAATAGAGAGAATATCCGATTCAGCTCACGATCGCACCTGTGATTTGGTGGGCGGGTGATCGGATTGTGTATTCGGAGGAGAGGAGAGAAGGGATTGGAAGTAATGGAGTTGTTGTATCCAGAATAAGTGTTGGCGGTAATGTGAGGCTCTGTAACAAGACATTTGTTACAAGTTCGTCGGGCAAAGGATGGTTTCCCCCCGAAGAATCACTCACGTGCTCTAAATAATGTGCACTTTATTAAGCCTTATGGGGCTATTTATGGAATAGTCGATGGCCTCGTCTTCCTCGGATAATTCTAGATTGGATCTCAGCCCTTCCCCTCCCTTCTCACACTTTGATTAGATTAAAGATTGAGCAGAAATTCGTCCAATTGATTAACCATCGGAGACTTTTTTAGCCCTATCCCTTTATTTTTTCTCAATCCATATATTTTATATTATTTTATTCCTTCTAACCAATCTCCTCTAAAGTGACAAACAATTGGCCAAGCCCTGAGAATTAGCACTAGAAAAGTATATGATCTTGAAGTGCTAGTGTTCAATTTTCTTTGACTGGGAAATTAGCGATCCGATAGAAGAGTGAGAGTGTACTGTCTAAAAAATCTATACTAGTCAGTCTTATCAATGTAGTACAGGGTTGGTTTCATGATGCACTGAGCTGTAAAACTGGAGGAATTAAGTCTTGTAAATTGCTACCTGAAATTTCATGCAGAGGCAAAAAATAGAATGAACCTAATCTGACATCTTTTTATTTTTAAATTATCCAATCACGGGTGTAGATAACAGGATAATCAAGGATCTTTTCATGAGCCGTCACTGTCTGATCACAGGAACTTGATTGCATGTACTCTCGTTCTAGGGTCGTGAATGTAAATTTCAATTATAGGTAGGGGTTTCGCCATACAAAATTCTTTAAAATTCTTTTTAGCTAAACCTATTTCGGAAGTGATACCCGTCACTTTGTACTCTCCTGCAAGGGTCTTAAATGTGAAAGTCAGTTTGTGACAGGGGTTTGCCATAAAAATTTCAATCGAAAGCTCTTGGCTAGGCCTATTTTGGAAATGATACCCGTCAATCTGTATGTATTACGTGTATGAAAAATCCTGAATGTAATAGCGTCGTTTTGAATTTCCTAGGAGGCTAATCTAAATCTAGTAATTCTATATCGCTTAATGCAAAAATCCACCTTAAGCGAAACATATTATTTTCATTGCCTAATGGCGCCGTCGTGGGCGTCAGATACAGTCCGACGCTTCTGTGGCATACTTATGATGAGGGTTTTCAGAAATTCAGCGCTGGTCAGGTCAGAGAATTCGGGTGTAATACATCGAATCTCGGCAGACGCTCGCTCTCGGTCATCTTCGAGATCCAAATAACGTGGTGAAATCTTTGACTCCTCTCCTTACAGAATCGATGGATTAAACTATTTTGGAGAAGCTGGGCCAAACTAAGAAACTTCAGCTGCTTGTTTCCTCGGGCGCGCTCGTGCTTTAGATAGCGTGTTGACCTGAAAACCTAATGCTCAAACTTGAGTATAAGGTCTGGACATGTTCTTTGCTGATTTTCCACACTCAGTAGATTCGAACTCATCCGGATGTAAAAGATTCTCGCAGAATGCTTCAAGGTTCTTTGTGGAATGAAGAGCTGGTTACGTTTATGCTACATTCATGTCTGTTATTCGGGTTCGGAATGTTTGCGTCAGGATTTCGATCATGGCTGGCTTGAGACATTAATTATCTTTGAATTTATTTCTTCAGATCTGTTATTCCTCCCGTCTGAAAAAGGGTTTCTTGCAGAAATTTCTTTGCATTTATTCGTCGAGAGTGGTGGAGCAGCGACGACTTTCTGGTATTTCTAGGTAATAGATCTCATAAACTTATTTAGTCGGTGTAGAATTACTTAAACATCAAATTCACCTCTGTTTATGGATGGAAAAAAGTCATCTTGATGGGTGCGAGGATGGTATTTCGACGGCATGTTGTGTGTGCAAACCATTTGGAACGAGAATAGACAATAATTTACATCATAAAATTACATGGATGTACCGATGTCAAGCCTCTATATTTTTGCGGGCCCTCAAAGAGACTAGCAAATTCGAGGACCTTGTGGGAGAGCACGTGGACGAAAAATCGTGAATGTAAAATGGGTGAGTGATATATTAGCAGCCCTGTTGGATTGATTCGCACCCCGACCATCGCTTATACCCTGTCATTTTCCTTGACCGCCTACGTTTTTGGCGAATGGGGATTTGATGCCTAATAGGGATAAAATC
>JAKRRZ010000750.1:0-16587 GCA_022627015.2 Podosphaera aphanis | reverse complement strand
TACATGTTGACAATATTAGCTAGCAAGGGTATAAGCCAGATCTGGCTAGTCGTCTGGAAGTACCTTGCTTGCATGGTTGTGGTACCTTTCGTTTAGCATTTTGCTACCTTGCGTTTAGAATTCCCGCTTCTGACCTGTCTCCAATTAAAGTTAGGCCAAGGCTGGTTTTTTTTTTTTTAAAAATCATTTTGTATTCAGCCTAACAGCTATGACAATAGATCTAAAAATTATAAAACAATGCAATAACAATACAATTGCCTGTTTGTCCCAAAATTCAAATTCCACCTTTCCCCTGCCCCGGTCATTCTAGCTCATAACTTTATTAGTGACGCTGCTAACTCCAAAGGAAACAAAAAGGAAACAGAAAGAAAAAAACCAACAAAGTCACACAGGATAGAATCCCTCTACACATTATTCTTCCCTCCTATCCTGTGTGTGAATATATATATTTGTGTTTATTTTTTTTCCTTATTAATATTTGGTTGCTTAATCTGTATATTTATAAGAATTATATTTGCTGTTTTTCCAGCAGAATACACTTAGATATCTCCAGGAATCTAAGTAGTTTTTCCCTGCCAACAATAGTATTAAATAAAATTTGTAACTTCAAGGGTTCTAGTCCTTCATATGCTATTTTCCTATCTGCTAAGAATTGGGGGCAGTGTAACAACAGATGTTGCATGGTCTGCTTCTTCCTGTGACAGAATTTGCACATGTCACTGCTCACTTTTCCAATTAGCTTCAGATAGGCCAGGGTGTTGCCAATCCCTGTTCTTGCCTGGAAGTATGAAGACTGAGTTCCTCTTGTGTATTTTTGAAGATTTATAGATTTAAACTTGAAGGTGGGAGTGGATTGTCTATCCTATAGAATCTCCCTAAGCCACTAGCTTTTTTTCCTTCTTCTTCTTCTTCTCTAAGCACTAACTTAGTCCAGTCTAAATGCCATGCAGAAATGATATTTTTCCTTATGCTTTCCCCAAGGAAAGAAAAAGTTGTGAGTTTGTCCCTTTTGTCTAGTTATTTGTCCAGGCCTTGCCTTGCAAGATTAACAGCAAGTTCGTTGCCTTCTATGCCTTAATGACCTGGGCACCACTGTAAATTAATATTCATTTTGGACCCTAGAGCCCTGATCTTGTGGGGAAAATAATTTGCTGACAGAGAAAGTCTAAGGGCAAGGCTGGTTTTCCAGGGGTGCCGGTCTATGTAACAAAAACGCCAGTCTTTGTAGAGGTTCCTAGATCAAACATCTTGAGATATTAAATATTTCCTTCCTCAAAACTCTTCGAAAATTTCTAATTTCTTTCTCTTGTGAAGACCTTACATAGGGTTCTTCCGTGGTCTTCCAGGTTTTCTTCGTGGCACGTTCTGACCATCGGTGCTGGGTTCGAATTTCTTATCGAGCTTCCGACTATCTGCCATTCGTTGCCCTGCACCCTTTGCTGCTCTTCTTGAGTCAGGTACCTTCCGGAGTCTTGGGTTCCAATGATGACCGTTCGGGCCTTGCCTGCTATCCGTAGTGGGCAACTGAGGTCCCACGCCCGATGTTTTCTGCTACAGTTGCAATACCTTACTTCTTTCTTTCAGGTACACTCCCGGGTGTTTTGTTTCTCTGCACAGTTCCCATACTTGGCGATTGCTGTGCAGTTTCTGGCAATATGCCCATATGTTTGGCAATTAAAACACTGCATCAGGCGGAATCCCGACCTGAATGTTTCTGTGGCTTTCAATTGATACCTCCACATGATTCCCTTTCTGATGGCAACATCGGCTTGCTCGGCCTTGTCGCACCACACAATGAGAGACCTTGAATTTTTATTTGGTTTGCCTACCTTCTTAAGCCAGGACGCCTTTTTGATTTCAAGGCCGTGTAGATATTGTCAGTTTGTGCTTTCCAACTCTTTGATTTATTCCCTCTTCACAGGGTCGAATGACAACGGCATGTCATGGACGAGAGCTTGGAAGGTCGGGCTTGCTATTTGAGCTGTCGATGACAATTTAACTGCTCAATCTTGCTGTTTCGTCAATCTTTGTTCCGTTTCCTCCTCCGAAAAGTAAGCCTCCACCTGGCCGTTCTTCATCTGACGAGCCCCGATGACTTCTTTCACCCTAATCTGTCAGGATTGCCTTTCTTGTAAAAATATAGACATCTATATGACCAGGCCCGAGTGTTCTATGATTCTGGTCTGGCCTTTTGGCCGAGTGGTAATACATCTATCTCTTGTATTATGTAGGACGGCCCCCGTTAGCCTGTCAACCACCCTGCTATCTACATGCTACTCTGACATAATCATAGAACGCTATGACCCGGATATCTCCATATCTATATTGGAGTTAGCTAAAATACACCCGGGTGCTAATAAACTTAATAGGACTCACTTTTAGCGGAAGATCTCCTTCCCGATTAAGGCAAACAATTAATAAAAAAGTCTTAGGATGACCCTTCGCTGCATCTTACGCTATCTCCTAACCAATAATTATCTGGAGTGGTAAGTAATGGATGCTTAATAAAATTTCTTTCACAACTACAGTATGATCTATTTACATGTAATCCTTTGAAGGTGAAACGTATCGATATATTTGCACCACTATACACAAGTCCACCAAATATAAGGACTGCTCCCTCCTCGAAGCAAGCAATTTCGGGTCGTGATAGAACTTCAATAAGTCCACGTTAGGCAGAAAGAGTAGTAAGGTGGACAGAGATATCGACCATAAATTTTTGGCTAGTTTACGAAAATGAAAATGATTACATAGAGAACGTTGGATCGAATTAAAGCAATGATTATTTGATTGTACTACGCTCGGATTTAGTTCAGGAGGTATTGAGGAAAAGAATTATTGGGACAGTGAATACGTTCTAACAAGACCTCGTTTTCATCAGCTAGTGTAATTTATTTCTCTAGATAATTTTCTACTCCAAATAAAGAATCATAAAAACATCAAAATCTCGTTAAAATTGTCTGATGGACAAGTCTGAGTTATGTTTGAGAGTTAGTAAAGGGTTTGATTACATTACCTTGATGTGTTTGAATGGGCGATTTTGAGCATGTGCTATTGACGCTGTGGACCGACTCACCTACCTGAGATTGCTTCATAGGACTATCGGTTCTATATCAGTATCTGTAGCTGACGTTAGAGTACTACCAATATTTAAAGTTACTGGTAGCCTCGAGGAACAAGTGCGGCGATCATGGCCTTTGCCCTGACATAAACCGCAAGTTCGACGGATAATTTCATGGTGAGATTTAAGTCGACCATGCCGGCCCTTTGGACGACCTTTTGTCGCAGCTATTCGGGGATTTTGGAGCGTCATAACTTGCGATGATGTATTTGACTCTGATAGGGTTACATTCTCAAAGGTATTTGCAGTGGCCGTAGCATTTGCAGCAAGGGGATTTTCAGGTGCCATCACTACTGGTGGTGCAGTGTTCCACCTCCAACGTTTTAATACGTATTGGGGGGGTATTAAGATGTAGTTGAAATGCTGGAAACAACGTATTACATGCCGACAGAGGATTCCTCTATTTGACAGAAGCTTACATGGACAGTTGAATGACATGGTTGATCTATCAAAATTGACATGCTCCCCCCCAGTTCCGCGGGACTTCGGCCGGTAGATGTCGAGGCAAAAAAGCTGAAGCACGGTTACTATATTGTTCAAGACTTGAATCTATGGGCAAATACCTTCAGTATTATGAGCTGTTTCAGCTAAATGGGCATTTCCGTTGTCGCCAGCTTCGTCATCATAAATCTGGGCGCAAACAAAAGTGTCAACGCGAGCGCAGGAGACTTCTGTATTTCGAAGTGGGAAGGAAGCTGGAGAAGAGGAAGAGGATGCCATTGTTTGGAGTTGAAAATTCAGATTGGTAGAATTTAGGAGCGCGCCGACATACATGTAAACATAAACAACAGAATTTACACGTAGTGCTGCGGTTTAGAAAATTGAAAATAAACTATAGTCATGTGATAGGTCGTAAGACTTCATAAAGTATGTATAACTGGGATAAATACTGCGCTAAAAGTGGGTTCTATTAAGCTTACTAACACCCGGGTGTATTTTATCTTTTCCCATCTAGATCATACAAGAAAGGCAATCCTAACAGCCACATACACTTCTAGCCCAGCAGAGAAGAACAGTGGCTACACTCATGCTCCCATTGAAAATAATTTATGAGGGTGATAGGCCAAACTCACAGTAGTGCGCGATAGAAGTTAGCATCGTAGGATATACCAGCACAGTTGTCGACTGAGGTGTTGAATTGTGTGTGTAACTCAATCTGAAGCCCATGCAGTTCGAGATGTGTATGCCTTTCTTAGTATTTAGAGTATTAATGGAGAGCTTGTATAAAATGTGCGATCTAATTTAGAGATTAGAGTTGTATTGAGGTAAAAGTATGGGAAACAAATATATCCATCTCGGCAATATATACTGAGTGATGATCTCAACTTAACTTTCAGGCTCTTCAATGCATTCACGATAGTTGATTTTCCTGAACACGCAATTCCCAAGGAATCTGTTGGCCATGGCAGATACGTATTTACTGGATTCATGACTATCATGCGGATGACGAAAAGTTGCAAGGTCCTACATACATGACCTGAAGATGTTTGTTTTTTTATGCTGGTACCAAAAAGCCGACACTTAGAGTCTAGAGACAAGCGGTGGTAGCGGCGGCGGCAGTTATTTTGTCAAATTTAAAGCCAATTTGCCAGCAAGGACCGCGGATAGCAACGATGCAGATACCGTTTCTATCTATATCTAATGGGATCAACTACCCGTCTGTCGAAGATTTCCTGGTTATTGATTCCGCGGCATTCTGATTCTGTCATCAATTTGTAGGCTCCATCCTTTGAATATAAGAAGCTGTGATCGACTGTGGCAGTCTTGTTCGCTGTTGTCGTTTAGCCAACTAAGAGGATGCCAATATTTCTGGTGTAACACTTCTCATTTGCCCTTCATCATATATTGCCTCGAAGATTTCTATCCCCCCGCCTCAAACTCTGCTCTCCTCAAGCAACTCTTGAAGATTTATCCGGAGAGAGGGAGAGAGATCTCTAGACTCAAGATCCATGCCTTTCCTCTTTATCTGTCGGGCGTTGATGACATTATGTTTGGATATTTGATATATATATATATATATATATAAATTGAGACGGTCGTGTCGATGTAGCTTCATTGACGGACGCATAGACGAATGGATTTAGTCCAACCCGGGTAGAGATATTGGTAAATGGCCTCCAGCATAACAAGATTAGTGATTGATCACAAGGGAAAAGTCGTAGTAGAAGAAGTCATAGTCGTAGTCGTAGTAGTAGTAGTGCTTACAGAACCAGCGACGGGGATCATGGCGACGTTCCCTGTAGTGTCTTCCAAAATCCAAGTCCGACACGCCAGGACACACTGACAGGCCGCCGCTCAATAACTTATTCACGCTATGAATTTTACATATTCTCTGGCACCTAAACATTCCCATTCGCGGTCTACAGAGTGTGCGTGCGATCTTGGCCAAGGACGAGTCTGCGCATGAGCTCACGGAGGATCAAGTTGGAACCGTTTAACGAACAGAAGGAGTAGCAGGCGCCTGCTTCTTGAATGCCGTGATCCACTCCTTCATCCACTCCGGACAGAATTCAGAAGGTGTTTTTCTTCGACATGATCAACGCGATCCTACGGAATGGAAAATATCGATACATTGTGGTTGTGTTTTTTCTTCTGAATGCTCTGCTCTTCAATTATATATTTGTGAACAACTACTCCCTCAATCCGAATCCCTTCAGATTCTCTGCGCCTTCTCTTCCTCCCAAGGAACCGTGGCTACTGGATACGCTTGCTCTTGAGTCAGAAGAAACTGCCCTCTCAGCCAACCCACGACCAGATTCGAAGATTTATATCCCAACTGATATTTCTCAATTTCCTGATCTAGCTCCCCCCAAGGCACCTGCATTATGGACGACTCACAACTACGACTTTAATGGGCCTTACGTTGGATGGCCTTTGGAACGAGTCTGTAACGAAACAGTCAAGACTCCTGGCCTATTTTTCCTCTGCGATAACAACTCGGGGGGGATAGGAAACATTAGGAACTTCATCCTGACATGTATCAGGTACGCAATTGATGCGGGAGCGAGCGGTATCGTCCTTCCAAAAATCCAACGCCGCTCTGACAAAGAGCTTTCGGACATATTCACGACAGGCTTTCAACCGTTTGAATATTTCTTTGACGAACAACATTTCAAGTATGTGATGACCACATACTGTCGGGGATTTACAGTCTACGATGACCCAGCAGATATTCCAAATGCAAGGCATGTTCGCAAAATTGTGGATTTCTACCCCAAAGGCCTGAATGTTGATTTGGACGGTTGTGACGAAAGAGGTGTCAACAGACACCTGGACCAATTCCGCATGAAGTTTGACGGGTGGCTGAAGAAAAACAATCAGACTGTCACACCTGAATCACCTTTTACCATCAGGTTTAAATGGGCGACGTTCTTCGAATGGCCCATCTATCGAGACGGTCCCGAATTCGCTATGACCTTTGGCGACATCCTCCGTATACGTCGTGACATTCATCAACTGGCTTCTGCCACCATTAAAGAATTATCGATAGTCATGGGCCTCACGCCCAACCCTTCAGCGATCGAAGCCTCCTTCCTTGGAGCACATCTCCGGACAGAAAGTGACGCTTTGTCTATTTGGCCCAAATTTGATCAGCAGAGCGATGGTTACCTTGAGCAGGCGAAAATTCATAATTTTACACACATCTACCTCGCCTGTGGCAATATTACTGAAAGTGACCGCTTTGCTAAGAGAGCCTGGGAAATGCAGCGCGTTAACGTAACTACCAAAAACCAGCTACTGCATGGTAGGGATCTCTTAGCCCTCCAAGCTTTAACTTGGGATCAACAAGCTTTGGTTGATTACTTGGTATTACAGAAAAGTACTTTTTTCAGTGGCTGTTCCTTCAGCAGCTTTGCGATGAATATCGCCATTAAGCGACACTCCATGATAGCAGGGATTCATACCCGGCAGTGGCAGAATCCTGGCGATCGGTATAGCCGTCTAATTGGACCCTTTGAGAGCTGGTTTGGGGATTGGATATTTATGTTCGAGTGCATGTGGCCCTGAGTTTCTTTGAACAAATAGACTATGAGCAGGAATACCCGAGTGGGCTCAAGGTTTCTATAGGCCACCGTTACTATAGATGTTGACCGAACTTGGATGGGTTCTGCCGGTGTTAGGTAAACCAAACATGAGTGGGATACCTTGCTCCATGTCAACCCCTTTACTACAATTATTGTCTTTGTTTATACGTTGGATTATTCTCTAGGGGTAGGGGAAATACACGGAGCTAGCACACGGATGCTTAAGATTGGGTAATGGGATAGCACATTTGTGGAAAGTTTGCAGATAGAATTACGTGCTTTAGCATATGTACATGTACTTTGGTAGTTTCTGATTCGACTCATATCCTGCATGTAAGTGAGTGCTGAGGTATCTACTACTCACCTGCTGTACTAATCTCACTCTGACCGACCATCTCTCGGGAACGTCCAAGGCCATGCGAATCTCTTCATGTCATCTCCGCATACATGTACCCAGAAAGACGTGTCCTTCGTTGATCGAGTAAGAGACTTAGGTATGAGCCTAAAGAGCGTCACCAGTGTATTTCTCACACGGATCTGGCCCGTCAACAATAATTCACGTGATGTAGATGGTCCAACTGCAACCGAATTCACGCCTATATTTATCGCGATAACTTATCAAGCATCTGCTGAGACTATATTTCTCCCTTCGTTTCTGGCCTTGCATCATGATGGGGCTGTGCAGAATGGATTGGTAATATGTCGTTCGTGAAGGTCATTGGCTAACGTCGCTGTCCACCCGCCCATCAAGAGGACTGAAGCCATGGTGCGTACTTCGTATCGGCGACACTATCACGACATCCTGTTACCCTTTCCCTCTCCTTCTTTCGAGAACGACCCGTCGGGCGGTGAGACGACGAACGTCGTCGCTGGAGGCGCGTCTGCCTAGTTTGCGCAGCTCGACAGCTCGATCCACATTGCGGCGCCGGGGACTTCTCCCCGAGCCGCTGGGACGAACTTTTTTCACGGTGTCCGCGAACTTGAGTGCGGCCTAGATTTGTCGGCGCGATGCCGGACGCATCGATCCTGATTGCGGGGCTAGCCGTGGCTGTAGATGCAGAAAGAGACGGGTATGCGTCACCGGTACCGATGGTGGATGCGATGCTATGTAAATAGAGGAAGGAGTGATCTCACGTACCAACTTTGAATGCACCCGCGTAGAGCGTTGGTCTTATCCGGAAAATACGAGACTCAAACAACAGCTCGGGCTTGTTTGACGCAGATACATGTAGTCATACCAATGGGAAAAGGCAATTAATACAACTGCATGTTTCCGGTTGTCAAAGGGTGCGGGGAAGGAGAAGACTTTTATTTCCGTACCTTTGAGACGTCCAGGAAACATATCTTTACCACGGATCGAGGATTGCCTTCAAGAAAAGAGCTGAGAATGGTCCTAAGTCTTCTAACAACCACATCTGGAAGTGGTATCTGCGGAAGGGGTTTCTAAATCCTTCGTCGACAGACGCTAGGGAAAATGCTCTAGAAGAGCGCGCCCAAAGCTCTTCAAGTCCATAGATTACGGACACGACCACTCAGGATCAGACCCCTCTATGGCGGTCAGCCAGCTACACGGTACACGAAGCCCGAGGGAAGAGATACGCATGTACCAAATTCCAAATTCGGGCGAACGGTGGGACATATTGCGGCCTCCAAGACATCTCTGCGTCCGGATAATATATCTGGAACCATATCGCCTCGTCGGATGAGACATTCACCTGCTCAGAAAGGTTTCTCGCTCATTTATATCATGATCGATGGCTGACCCGTCACCGCGCCGTGTGACGTTCGACCACTGCAACGCCAACGTACAGCAGCCGGTGGATCCGCCACACATCCATAAAGACCAGCCTAGCATGGTACAACATGCAGCCGCTGATTCCAAGCCAGTGATGCAGCCCACGCAGGCACGGCGCTCCCTCTGTCTCCCCGCGGTATCGACGATGACGATACGCTGACCAAGTTCCATTGCCGCCGTCGATGCTCGCGAGAAATCAGACGACAACACCGCGGCGCGTGACGAGACGGGTCCACCGCCCCGCACGCACACGGTGCATCCACGAGAGGCGTGAGAGAGAGGCTACCGACCAACGAACCAGGCCCCGATCCCGTCATCGCGCCGAGCCCCGTCCCGCCACACACCACCAAGAGTATCCGTCGTCTTCGTCGAACGCAGCCACTCCATCTCCCGAACCGCGTGACCGAATGGTGTCGGGATGAGTGCGGAAAGCCCGGACATGGCGTTGAGATCAGTCCTGTGCAGACTACCTCTTCCTCCTCCTCTGACTGCGACCAGACCGACCGACGCCGAGACGACTTGCACCCAGCCGAAGCCCTCACCGCGATCGCGCATGGGTCATTGTCAGCCCGGCTTTGCATTTCACGCCGAGGAAGGCAGAATACAGAGTGTTTAGCCCTGACTTGTTTTAACCTGCTTGTTGCCTTTGGTAAATACTGTAAGGTACCTAGCCTAGACACCCTTCAAGAAGCCCTACTCACGTCAGACACTCAAGACTTTGTTCAATTGAAGGCGTACGCGAGGAAAGGGAAACAGGGGGCAAATGAAACATGGGCTGAAGTATTTAGTCAACTCCCTTTAGCCGCCAAATTAGTACATCACAATTCAGAACTATGTCGCTCGTACACGTAAGATCTGATACTGAGAAAATTTGATGTTAACGTGCTAGCAGCTTACGAGTCACACCCTATACGATTTTCATGGTATATAGTACTTTCATGTATATAAAGTGTGTTATCTTCAGACTGATATCTATTAAATGAACCATAATTGAAATACGTCTGAGGAAGGAACTAAAGTTTTGCAAAGGAATACTGTCAGAGAAATACGTCAAAATTTATCTTGATCCACATTTCTACTCTCGTCTGTCAAATGGATTAAGATTGTTGCGTATTTAATATCAGTGACAGTGATGATTACGGTGTTTTTTGTTTCTAGGCTTCTTTCCGGGTGGAGAGTTGTTGTCACATATAATTATCTACCTAGTTAGTAAGTTATATCTCGAGGGTACCAGCACAAAAGGTAGTATAGTAGCGTCGATAAATCATTAGTGGCGTTTCAACCTTTTAGAAGTCAGCTTGGTTTTACTTTTCTCATCATCTTAAGAACTTTGCTTTCGTTTATGAGATGAATTTTGAGCTTCATGCGATAGTTTGGGCACTTTTCTATCCTTGTCTTTTAACTTGCGCGATGGTGGAAGAATTGGGGGAGGCCTGAAGACTGAAGGAGCTTCTTCCATTTCAGCGTCAGAGGTTGGCGAATTTTCATCTTCAGAAGATGAGCTAGAACCGATATTCTCTGGATTTGTCATCGAAGTACCAATAGGATGAAATCTCATCCGAAGTCTCTTTGGTTGTGGCCTTGCTGTTCTGATAATAACTGCTTTCTCCTCCGTTTCTTCCGCTGTAAGACTAGTAGAAACACCCGGCAATTTAAGGATTCGTTGAAGATGCATAATCCGAGTAACTGGCTTGGATACTAGAATGAAATGAGCGAATGCGACGGTAAAGTTTGAGATGTCTTACCGATACCATATTTAGGTCGATTGGCCTTGGGAATAAGAACTTGAGCCAGATTTCGGCAATCAGTTGGCTCTGAGAGAAACCCATATTCGTCATTGTCGTGCTTAACCACAGGCGAGCCACTTAGAATAGCCGCCATTGATATCTCTGGAAGTGATGAGACGCTTAATGACACTGGTGCTGTAAAATACCATATCTGTTTGCCCTCCAGATTAGACTTGCTGAATAATTGCGTTTCGTCAGACGTAGATTTTGAATCTTCAAGCTGGAAGCCGGGAGGTGGTTTGAATGAAGTTTCCGGAGGTGCAGCTTGAGTTACTGATTTTCTGGGAGATTTTCTGAGGGAATCAGTAAAGGTAAAGCAAAATTTTTGCTCCTAATGTATCTCACTGTCTATCCCCGGCAATATTTGGTTTTTTCGCAGATTGTACTTCCTCCTCTTCCTCCTCCTGCCCTTGCTCCACACTTTCTTCATCCGAGCCCGAGGAAATAGATAGGTCTAAGCAAGTTTTTTTTTCGTCTACAGAATTCGGTTTTGTTTTCTCAGCTCGTTTATCGTTGGATGTGCTTCCCTTATCAATTCGCACATGTTTTGACGATTTGGATTGTCTATCCACTGTCACTTTTTTCGAGGATTCTTTTGATATTTTAGAAGATTTTCGCTTTTTCGTCGGTTGAGGTGAGGCGTGCCGTGAAGTGTCATTTTCCAACAGAGTGGCAGTGGGACTCATAGTGTTGTTTGTTTAAGGCGTTTGGAGTTCAAGAATTTTCCACGAGAAAAGTCTTTACCGAGGAAACTAACTTCATGTAAGAAAATATTTGATGAGAGATATCAGGAAAATCTTCAAATTATGTCCACAAGTAAAAAACGGAAAATCAATGTATCACAGAGTGACCATCGTAAGCAAAAAGATCAATTTTGATGTAATATAAAACTGATTAACTGATGATCTACAGAACTCACAGCTTTTGCTGCTCGACGGGCGTTGCAGAAAACGACTATTATCCCCAAAACTTTGGAGAGAAATCAAGCAAATCCTCTAAAATCTGAGGAATTACTGCCAAACCCAGTTACACTAGTTCAACGAGCTCAAAAAAAATCAGAAAAGGGAGGAAATAAATCCCAAATAACTCAAGAACTTGTCGCCAATTTTCAAGATGATAATCATCTTCTGGACACAACTGCAAATCATTCTCTCTCAGGAGTAAATGAAGAATCCACCGCTTCTCTGTAACTTTTTCCTCCTCAAAGTGTTTATTATGCTGATATCAACATAAATATCAGTTCAAAGTCACGTGGTACAAGTCCTGATCTTGTCCCTGAAAGATCAGCAGTGGTTTTCTCTACTTGTAAACTAAACAAGAGAAACCATCGAGAACTCGAGAACGGTACAGTCGTGTTGATTCTTTCACCAGGACAGGTCGGTAACTACGTTCGTTAAGCAAAGATGGTCCTAATTTGCTGCAGAGATTAATTGTTCTCGGCCAGTATGATATTTTCATACATAAAGGAGAAATAACTCTTCTCGGTGCAACTCTAAAGCCATCGAAAAAGAAATATCGAGTCTTTGCTCCACTCACCCATGCTCTACCCGTAATAAGGTGTTTAGGAACAAGTACAAGTAACGCAGAGATAAGCTTACATCCAGTCCAGAGTGATTTGGAGCTTCTGAAGACACTCTCACCACTTTTTAGTAATTTATGGAGCAGTGGCCAAGGATCTTCTGGATTCAGTCATAAAGAGCATCAGTCCACAAGACAGAAATCATTTGATATAGTAGGTTGCTGTTGAAGATATCTTTTGATCTCTTACTGAAATATCCTCAGCTCTTTTCCCCGGTCAATGGACCTCAGAAATCTTACATACAACCTCTTTTATCCCCTCCAGAATGGAACGCCGTTATTTCAGCATGCTCGGAAACGTCTCCATGTACTCGCTCTGTTATGGTTAGTGGACCTAAATCATCCGGTAAATCAACGTTTGTGAGGTTGCTTATCAACAAAATTCTTTCGAAAGACAGTAAATCTACTTCTAGGAAAATTTTACTACTGGATCTTGATCCTGGACAGCCAGAATATTCCCCTCCCGGTCAAATATCTCTGATCCAGATCCAGGAGTTAAACTTCGGCACACCTTTCTCCCATCCGATCCCCAGCGCCAAAGGTAAAATGATTCGCTCTCACTTTATTGGCGGAGTAACTCCAGCCATTGATTCAGAGTTGTTCATGGCATGTGCTCATAACCTCATCTCAGAATGTCAAAACTTACTTTTGATGGACCCTAATTATCACCTTGTCATTAATACCCCTGGATGGATACTTGGAACTGGATTAGAAATATTAATTGATGTTATTGAGCAGGCAAAACCAACAGAGATTATATACATGTCACAAGATGGTCCTTCCGAAGTCGTAGAAAGTCTCCGTGACGCGGCAAAGTCCACAAAATTCTTTACTCTACCTTCACAAGGCAATGAAAATATGATAAGAACATCTGCAAACCTTAGAGCAATGCAGTACATGTCATTTTTTCATCTAGATCTTCCGAAGAAGAATAACTTAACTTGGAATGCAAGACCTCTGACATCTATCCCGCCATGGGAAATTAATTACTCTGGAAAATCTCCTGGTATTCTAGGGATCTTATGTTATGGAGAGCAACCCCCAGCTAGCCTTCTTCTAGACATGATCAACGGGTCTTTAGTATCGATAGTTGTTATTGACGACATGGCGGCAATACCTGGCTGGAATCAAGACCGGTCTACTGAAGCTGAACATGATCTTCTCGATACTAATATGCTTGGAAATCCATCCATCATCCGATCCCCAGAAGATCTGCCATATTTCAATCCTGCCAATTCTGTATCACTACGACCTGAAAGCTCCCATTGCGTTGGCCTTGCACTAGTTCGAGGTATCGATGTTGCTCGTCGCCGAATTCAAGTTTTAACCCCTATCGCTCCCGATGTTATCGCAGAGATCCAAGAGGGTGGTAAAAATATTGTCCTGGTTCATGGCAAGCTCGAAACACCCGGATGGGCGTACACGGAGGAGTCTATCATGCGAATGACATCAAAAAAGCAAGATGGAAAGGCATATGATGAGTCCAAAATTGTCGATCCAGATATTGACCAAACCATGATTGAGGATGGTGTCGGACCTGAGTGTATAAAAAGCGAGCTCTTATCTGATATTCCTTGGGTGGAGAAACTTGAGACTTCTCAGGGAAGAGGGATCGCTTCTCGTGTATGGAGAGTTCGAAGAGATCTAGGAAAGACTGGGGAAAATGGTGAGTAATACTCTGACAACATATATTTCATCTCACATGTATACTGTCGTGTATAATTAGTGCATGTATATGTACCTCACAACGCGCCGACTACACGTAGTTTAGGACGCGAAACAAATGAATAACCATCATTGCCGATACATTTCCATGCTCTAAGTCGGTTTAGGCTCCACATGTCGCTTTCATAGTAAAGAAATATATGATCAAATATTTTTATTTAAATCTTCAAATAGGCCAAAGACTTGGGCCCACAACTCAGAAAGAGATATCCAAGGTGGATAACCAGATATCTTTTTACTCAGTTGGGTTGTTTTCTTACACTATGACTTATAACGTAACGTTCTATAGATGGCACCCAGACGAGGCTTCAGTAATCAGATTCCAAAGTCAAAATTTCTGCTTTCTACGTGCAATGATACGCATCGAAGTTGAGCCAAACTGATCGACGCGGAACCTCTAGGCCCGATTTTTGTCAGTTATCAGGAGCTGGAATTTTGTGACTTGTTCTGGGACAACGTAGCCATGGCCAACGAAGAGGCAAAAGTCGGGTTTAACATCTAGTATGTCGCCCTTTTTGCAACTCCAAAGTCAGACCCTTGGGTTTACGAGATTTTAAGAACTACTGTACACTGAGGCTTAGTATGAACTGATAAGCAGAGGTTGGCTTCCTTGGTTTAGGGCAATACTTCGACACAATCAAGCATATCGATGTCGCTCATTATGTCACCCGGGGCAGCGCCATAATTGAGAATATTCGCGTAGATTGGTTGTATTCCTTCTCGCAAAATACGTGCTGATATGCTGTTGAAACTACTTACCACTGCTCCGTCTGCAAGTGAAACCTTGATGCGCATTGGTGTCCCAGCCGTCATAGGACGCAGCGTCAACTGATCTCGTCGGTCAGGCGGAGTGCTAGAAATAAAGGACTCAATGGCCAGCCAAACTAGCTCCAATCTGACCTTCTGCTCTTTCCCCTTGTAGCGATCATCACCCAGATCGACGCCGATTTCAACACAGAGATCAAGAAGATCAAAGTAAATCTAATCAATTCATTTGTTCTTTGGCACCTTCAACGTGGCGCCTCTTCACTGCGCAACATTTTGAACACGATCAAAACTGATTGCCGATATAGCTGGCCTTGAAGGCCTGCGTTTGTGAGGATATGATACCATTCTTATCAATACTCATATGACATAGGCTTAATAGTTAATTTACGCTTCGCTATCGTTGCTCGTAGGCGTCCAATATAAGCGTACCAACCTTTTGACCAACACTCGGTGCGTTAACATACATATAGCCACCGCGCTTTAACTTGCCATCTCTGCAATCATGTGTGGTATTAGACATCTATTTTATAAGACACATTTATCCAGACGCCAGTGAGGGAAAGATATACAGTTGAACCTGTCTAAATGCAAAAAAAAAGTCCACCGAACTTTTGCTACCAAATTTTGTAAAATGCAAGAGGATCATGCATGTGTCTAAATGTAGATCAAATTATGGGATAATCTACATCACTGGTTAATACAGAACTTGCACTAATATATGATTACGCACACCATCCTTTTCAAATAGGAAAGTCTCTTGAGGTTGATCTCAAGGCAATTGATACTCTACTCGAGAATTATAAATGGAAGAGGATAAACTCGAAACGACATACAAGTATCCTATATTTCTTTAAGCCTGTATGAATGAAGATGTATATGCATACATGTACTATCATGTAGAACTCTAGTGAAAGACATGCGCAGGTAAATGTGTCTCAAGCTGGATTTTTCTGCTTTGATAAGGAATTAATTACATCCAAATGTCTGTGGAAAATTCTGTGTGTAAATGCAAAATCAAGGATTAGTCAGCTTTTTGCATTTCATAGAGGTTTTTCCCAGATGCAAGATCAAGGTAAGTGTGAAATATTTTGTCCACCGAAGGGTTGCATTTCGACAGGTTCAACTGAACCTTGCCATATCACCTCGTCGTTTGATCTTCTATCCAAGTCCAAATACGTTCCTTCTGTTCTCATCGTATCTTGATCGTGAGTATAAGTCCGAGGTCGAAGATCGACACGGTCAACGACAACTGTTCATGGGTAACACCATGCGAGAGCAGGCTGGTTGTGATGATCAGACAAGGTCGGATAAGTTGAGAAATGAGCGACTCGAGTGGGCTGCCGCACTTGGACCACGCACAAGATCCGCATGTAAGTCATCGTGGTCATCGACAGAGATCAACAAGCCACCCTGGGTGGTACGGCTTGGCAGAGGATGGATGCATGCCAAGACGAACAGCAGTCCCAACTCGGCTTCGATGGAAGGGAATGAATGCACGAGAGAATATTCGCGACTGATCGATCATGCATCCCCATCGTGGCAGCTTTCCATCGCGATGTCCGATATCCGGCCCGCGACGCGGTTGATGCGGATGGAAGACATTGTCGAGATGTCTCGTGCGCTGGCTCGTGACTCGACTGATACGCTTAAGGGGCCCTTACACGAAGTCTCTTAATGGGGCCTCAAAAAGTCGGGTGTATTACGACTCTGATTGGACAATAAAATAGTCTCCACTTTTATTTTGTCGAAGATGTCTACACCGGGTGTGAGTTTAAAAATGCATCCTCG
>JAKRRZ010000749.1:0-16617 GCA_022627015.2 Podosphaera aphanis | reverse complement strand
GCTCTAGAAGGGATAGATGGAGCGGGCGAGATGGACTGTTGATCACAGTAAAGAGCTTGGGAGGTCTCAAAAATTCAAATTTGCAATAAGCATTACAGCTTCTATGTGCGCAGTTTCATACAACGCTGCACAGCTATGTATTTAGGACTTCAAAAGTCACAAAAACTAGAGCTCAGGCTCTAGCGTCCTTTGGCCCACATGGGACCAAACCGTCACGTGCCCAGGGGCACGCGACGAGAGCCTTAGACGAAAAATAGAATCATCATCATCATCATCACAACTTTGTAGAAAGGTTAGTGTGTGCAGATCTTTGTGAGTGCACACGACTACCACAGGATTATCACATCCAAAGTTGGATGTACTGTCAAACCTCGCTATAAGGATAGTGGGTCGACCCTAGTTAACGAGTTCCTATTGGTTACCTGCATCGGAGCCTCCAATCACAGGCCTTTATTTGGGGTTGACCCACTATCCTTATAGCGAGGTTTGACAGTAATTAATTAATTTCATGATAGCAATCATTTCAACATAAACTCACAATCCAAAAAAGGGTATACTATGCATTTAGGAGGCTCGAATGATGAACTGAAGTTTTAAAAGGCCTGGGCGGATTTTAATACTGGAGTTTGACATAAAATAATGTTGCGCAGGATACTCGCTGCAGAAGTGCCCACGACTACAATTAACTTTTTCTGATGATGGTTCTTTATCAATGATATCGCAGATTGATTGTTAAAATAAAGCTTGGTACAATCTGCTCCATCGATGCGGTAGTTAGTGCAGGTTTCCTCAAAGGGTGATTTTATCCATCGGAGCTCTGTTGTGCTGGCTCGGTCAAGGTATTAGGATCGTCAGTGACGGTTGTTAGACCAGTGTGGGATGGAATGTTGTGGAACTTCATGGAAAGCAGCACTGGTATCACGCACAGTCCGTAGAGGATACAAGACGATGCTAGAACATTCTGTAATCCATCATCAGAATCAGGGACCGGTGTATAACTTTAATTCTCGTGTATATAAGATATCTCTTCCTCTGTAAATATCACTAGATGGCTCATTATCAAATATAATTATATTCACACTCAGTCATTCTCACCATATCTACACCTTACATTGTGTAGTTGAAGAACAGTCTCATCGATACATTACAGCGTCCTCCGGTAGCTCATAATCATAACAAGCTCTCGGCATGTCAAACAATTGGAACTTCGATAGATTCCAGAGAAGAAAAGAATTGATTGATTCTCCCTCGTCCTGAAGGACCTAACCTCTTCTTAACTACAAGTTCCCCCATTCTCCCGTCGATGGCCCACCATCAGACCAAGTAATCTCTAATCCCGTCTTACAAACAGAGTATGTGTCATCTAATCTTACACAGCAAGCAGAAAACATGATAAGTACCGATATTGACCCGTTGACTCAAACAATGACAGAACAAACTTGAAAATCGTAGATGATAATATTAGCACGAACACAGATACGGAGACCTGCAGTTAGACCTAGCATTCATTAAGTTGCATGTCGACGCCCTTGCATTAATGACTACTACTACTGGTGGCCCGCATAAATGTCGTTTTGCTTGACGATATGCAAGTTCATATGCAGGTGAAAATTCTTATTTCTTGGTCGAAGCATAGAGAGAGGGGAAGGCGAGAAGGTCAGAAAATTCGCTGAGAGCCATTTCCCCCGACTTTGAGAGTAGTTTCCATATCACTTTCATTCATTTTTGACGTCTACTAAATACGTTTTAACTTAACGAAAAATAATTTTAGTAACTTGAACTTTGTCAAGTCGGAATAATAAACTGCTCAGTTTCATATTTTCCACTCAAAAGTGGATTTTTTCGTCAGTAGCGCCGTCAACAGTGAAATTAGATAGTATTAGGTGATGAATGAAAGTGAAGCGGAACTGATCTTAAAGTCGGGGGGAATGGCTTTCAGCGAATTTTCAGACCTCCTGGACTTCCCCTCTTTCTGAGCTTTGACCCAAGGAAGAAGAATTTTCACCTGCATATGAACTTGCATATCCTCAAGCAAAACGACATTTATGCGGGCCACCAGTAGTAAAAGCACATGCATAACCATGTCAGCCTTGTACCAATATTTATCCCTTGATTAGGTTGACACGGCAGTTCTCAGTCACCGCTAGGTATTCTGCTTCAGTTTCTCGTTATAGTCGTGATCTTCAACGGATCGGGCTAGAGGAAAGCATTATAACGTGTCCTGAAGTCGATCGACTAGTCATCGGGTCTCCTGCGAAGTCGGCGTCTACAGATCAGCATGCGTGCATACTAATCTTGTTAGAGGAGTATGTTTTGAGTCGGGTTGCTAATGTGGATACCGAGGAAGAGATTAGTATTGACTGTCTTCAATTTATAACTTTTGAACGGTTCCTTCATGATGTGTTCAATTTTCTCAAGGCTAGGGCCTATAACCTGAAAGTCATCTACGTAGATAATGATGAATAGGTCCTTAGACTTTTTTATATTCAGACATACGTCGGAGACTGTTGGAAATAGACCAAGTTTGGCGAGTGTCGCTTTTGCATGATTGTAAAAAAGCGCTACAGCCTGCTTTAGTCTATGTAGGCTTTTGCAAAGATGAATGACATGCATGTCCCTTTCTTTCGAAGTCTTGAGGCATTTCCATATATAGGACAATATCCAAGTCAGAGTTGATAAATGTGGTTGGTACATCTCCTTGTCTTCTGTGCCAGCCTAACTGATGTGTTAGTACACGTAGGATTTTCTGGATCTCTGGTATTGTAGTGGGAGCGAGAGTCTTTCTATAGTCAATGTCCTGTCTTTGGGTTATGTGCAGCGTGCTTTCCATCTCTCTATGTTACCATCAGCGTTGTACTTTTTCTTAAACACCTACTTGCGCTTCGTTGGTTTTAGGCCTTTTGTTAGCTCATGATATGGAATAATGTCGATAGTGCCGTGCCGGTATCTTTTAGAGAGCGAAACTCTTCCGCAGCTGCTTTCTTTCCACTATGCTTCTCATGGTGCAAGAAGCTATAATCATGTTTCTTTAATTTTCCTCCATGTCTTTTTTCTACCATTTCGGGTTCAGGAGAACGTTGAAGTTTCTGGCCTACAATTGGAAGAGGTTACCATATTGTCATGACGTTGTGAAGAGAAGCGTCATCTTCCAGCTCCATCTGTTCTAAGTATGACTCCCCCCGAGCCTAGCTTCTGATTTTTGGTGATATTTGCCTGTTACCTGGTTCTGATGCATCGCCAAAAATCACGTCTTCATTTAATGTCATATGAGGTGTGAAACTTAATATCCATCTCAGTCCCTGCAAGGATTTTCGTTGGAGAGGATAGTTAATGAAGTTATTGAATGTGTTTTGTTAGAAATCTAAGAACCAGCCCTTTTCAGCCCTTGGCTCAAATTAGCCTTTCTTGTCATTGTTGCTTGTCTATAATTGAGAGGGTGTATGTAGAATACATCATTCTTGCGGACTAGACCAGCTACTGGCCTGTTAGGCTTATTGCTTCGTATCTGAATTATTAAGGATTTATTAAAGTCAACAAAAATGTTTAATAATCTTTCCAGCTTGCCAGCTGACATGATGTTATCAGAAGAATTAGGGGAGTATAAAACATTATGCAATAGTAAGGTAAGGTTTCTAAAGTTTAATTGTGCGTTGCCCTGTTGTTGCAAGGATGCAGCTCCAACTGCTTGATCAAGTCGGAAAAGTTTAGGGCATGGTTTGAGATCGCTGAAGAATTTTGTTTGGGACACAAAGTGGTGCGATGCAATGATATCATAGGTGGTAGGTTTTTCATCGACACGAGCTGATGCTACTACAAGCCTATTTTCGTCCTCTATCAGTTTCCAATTGCAGCCGCTGCTGCCCTCTTCCCCTTGTTCCTTTTATGTTTCCCACCCTTTCTTCTAAGTTCTAAATTCTATATGAAGCACTCGTTGTTCTTGTGTCTCTTTCGGCAGTTAGTACAATTAGCTTCAGTTCGCGATGGGCTGGGCCAGTTTCAGCATATGTTGAATTGGCAGGCTGTGCACGATTTATAGCTGTTGCACGAAGAGAGAACATGGTTTGGAGGGCTGCGAGTTGATTGTCTGGTAAATACGCTCTTGTTTACTTGCCATGTATTTAGCCAGTCCACATTTTTAGTTCCGATGACAAAGAGTGCCGATGACAGTCCTGTGCCTATGCAGTGAACATAAGGATTCCAGGGTTTATCCTGGTGGAAGGCGTCCGCTGCGTTATTAATAATTTGTAGTGTGGACAGGAACGTGTCGATGTACTTGTCAGCAATGATTTCAAATTACCTGCAGAAAGTTTTCCAATGCTGCTAAGTAGGGAGCAGTGGCAGTTTCCTGACGGGTTCCGGCAACGTTGTTGTAGAGCTATTTTGCCGTCATTGATTCGAAAGATTGTGGGTAGTTTTAGTGATTGAGGCGTGCTACTATTATATTTTTTGCTTCTCTTTCGCGCAGGATCCACTGTTCAAGCTCCTCTATGTATTGGGCAACTAAATCGTCCATTTCTATTGCGTCAAGAGTGGCAATGGTAGGATCCTGTGGTATTGTGATTAGCCTAGTTCATGTGATGCTATGGAACTAGTGAACTAGCACGTTCCTGCGTGCTAGCATGGCTCGCAGCACTGATCTCCATTGGATGAAGGAAACGTTATTTTTGAGGATCAGGAGACTCTTGTCGTTAGATATGTTGCTACTATCTGAGCTATGCTGCAGTAGAGCAACTCGAGCTCATAGCCTGTTAATTATACTCACAAGTTATGACTATTGTACTACTTCCTCACTCATAACTGTAACATTGCTCTGTGAGAGTACGTGAGATGCAAGTCTCAATGAGCATAGATTTTTCGAGATGCAAGCAGATAATTCCGGCAGGTAGTATTTATTATCAAAATTTTACCAGCGAATAAGGAAATCTTCTACCTCTTGACGAATTTACCTCTAGATCGAGAGCTCTGGATTGCACAGTAAGTCGGATCTTCTGGTGTGGCCACCTCGGTCCAGTGGTGCTTTTTCTCGTCGAAACCAACGACTTTTTTAATTTGCAGTCTTTAAATCTTGACTTGCGTTACCATAATGATTTCCTAGGATTTGTATCTTTGTTACTCACTACTTAACTTCAAAATCACAGTGAGACCTCCGTCATTGGATTGTCTTACAAAATTTTGAAGAACTCAAGCAGGGTCGAAATTTCAGCAGCATCACTCTGAGCAAGTGAATAGAAGAGAGCCTCGGTATCGTTGCTCCTTGTTTTCTTGATTACATGTATATTTTTTCATGGTATATTATTTTGTACTTAGTTTACCACAATATTTTCAGGCTAAAGCCTACCGACTTCGATACTTATCTTCCAAGGCAAAGGCATGGTCTAGGCGTTGGCTGGGCTAGGTGGTCTGAATGGAGTCGCTTTGTAGATAGACTCCTATGGGTGAACATTTCTGAGGCCATCTCCTTTCCCCTCGGCTATTATAAGTTTGAGGTCGTGTACTTTTCTCGGAGCTTTTATGACTTCTCCAACTTTTTCCATGAATATTGAGCGCTACTTTGATACTTTCTTCTTGGGATCTATGCTCCCCCCCTGGCCGAGTTTTTAATGGTATAATCATGCCCTGGAACATCCCCAGAATTAATTTGATATTCCGTAATTTTCTTTATCAAAAACTGATATAATCGGACAACTGTAGTTACTCTGCGCCGGGCCTCTCGGCCATTGAAGCAGCTCATCTGGACCCATTATTTTGTGCGCCTCCGATGTTTTTCAAATAAGTTTCTCTTGCAAGAGCACTCTCTTACTGTTTGCTTGGGTCTGACGGGTGCTAATAAGTTGCTATGCCTCTTCTCGCTGTAAGGACCACAACCTCTGCAAAGATTACTTCAAAGAAACGTGTCATTTGTTCCGAAAGTTGCTTTTCTGGAGAAAGAAGATCTCGGAAAGTCTGAGCCAGCTAAGTTGAACACAGTGCTAGCCTCGCGTAGTTCAATGCCATAAAGCAGAGCGTAGTTTAGGGGGGAATTAGTAAGGTATTGTGATAATAGTAAGATATGAGGTAATTATTGAATCATCAGGTTGCTACGGAAGAACATCTTCGCAAGCATTAAACACTAGGAATAGTGCTGGAGGTCTAACTCGTGTATCAAGCCATAAAACCGCAGGAGCAAAGAAATGCTTAAGCGAAGTAGGTTCCAAAAATTCTATTGCCTGATTCAACGGCCCTCGGGAGTTATACTGCTGAAAAATCCCATTTTATACCCCGTTTCAGCCGGCGAAACATTATTTATGGACTACGTACCATGAACTACATGTAAACGTATTATGCTCCTTTCCGATAATGCCGCAGCATAACAGAGGGCTCTATCGTTGAATATTGGTTTACAATTTGCGAAATTTTTATTAACTCAAATATCGCAATTTCTAATTTACCATGGCCATTTCACCTTGTTCCTTGGCTTGTTTTATCTTTGTGTTTTTGATACCCTGTAAATGGGAAGGAAAATCACTCAGAAGTACAGTTTGTTCGTCCCCTTCATCATACTTGTACTTTCATGGGATGATAGCGTACACTTACCTCTAATCATAGTGATACTAACTCCAATTACGGAGTGTAGCGCGATTATCATTTCGGACTCTAGTGGGCCAAGGATAGTAAGATTGTGTATTCCAAACGTAGGATTTCTTGTTGCAAAGTGTGAAAAGATCGCAAATTTTTCGTACGTGTGCGTGTACGTGTTTATCGAGCGTCATCTGATTATTCACCAAAATTTAAAGTGACCCATATCTTGAAAAAATATAGATCTATTCAAATTGCTGAGCAGTGTAATTCTGTCCAATCTATAGTTGATATGGCCAATAAGAGTCAGTTGTACTGTGAACCCGGAATAGTTATTATTTTGCTCAGAAATATCTTCCCAGCAGTGTTTGTACATGTATCTTTCTGTAGTCGAAGTAAGACGAACAAGCGTCTCTACTCTCCGTCTCATTCTGATAGGTTTCATCAACTCATTTTTCTTGATGTAAACCTACCTCCATCAAGAAGCTCTTCTGGTCCACAAAGTCATGATAAAAATAATCCAGCTTTAAGCTGCGGCCTCCATCTTGTCTAAGATAGCCCTGGTAAATTGGTTGGTGCTACTTTGGCCTCCCATATCTCTTGTTCGTACTTTTCTATAAGAAAGTTAACTTAATTCTCTCTGGCATTGATGCTAAAAAACACTGATTCTTACCCTTCCGCAATAACATCGTATACAGCCTTTGATATACGATTCGCATGATCATCGAGTCCAAGATGCCTTAATAGCATAGAACCAGAAAGAACCATGGCCGTAGGGTTTGCTTGATCTTTACCCTTGATATCTAGGCCTACATGGCGACATCCGGGCTCAAAAACAGCAACTTCGCGGCCCATATTACATCCTGGAACTACACCAGGACCTCCAACAAGAGCAGCACCTACGTTGGATAAGATACCTCCATATAAGTTGGGCATTACCATAACGTCGAATTGCTGGGGTCTTGATACGCACTGCATTGATGCATTATCTACAATCATATCGTTAACTTCCAGGGTAGGATATTCTTTGGCAATAGCATTAAATGTATTTCGAAATAAACCATCAGCCAGCTTCATAATGTTGGCCTTGTGAATACAAGTAACTTTCTTGCGGTTATTGGCTAATGCAAAAGCAAAGGCAAACTTTGCGATACGTTCTGATTTGGCCCGGGTTATAATCTTCAAGGATTCTACCACTCCAGATACAGATTGATGTTCTAGTCCAGAGTATTCACCCTCAGTGTTTTCTCGGATAATACAGAGGTCGACATTATCATGGCGTGTTTTGTAGCCGGGGATATTCTTTATGAGAACAATAGAGGCATAAATATCAAGTTCTTGTCGCATAGCAACGTTAAATGACTGATGCCCTGATCTTTCTATAGGTGTGTGGAGGATGCCTTTGAGTCCAATTTTGTTGCGCTTTAAGGATGTGATAGATTCGCGAAAAAGCTCCTCGGAGTGTTTGTCACCAGTCTCAACACCGGTGACATCGATTTGTTCCCACTCAACTGGTACATTATCAGCTTTAAAAATCGTCTTGACTGATTCGACGATTTCAGCTCCAATTCCATCGCCTGGAATTAATGTAACTGTATACTTTCCGCCATACTTTGTTGGCTTAAATATATCCCTTTCAGTGGTTGCATATGAGCGAGAAAGCTTTGAGTGCAGGATTAGCAATTAGTTTCTCTCATACTTATGGTAGATATTCGTACCAGCAATTTTGGACATGGTGTTTGTGCGACCCGGGCTAGTCTCTGATAGCAGGCTTTCGTTAGCTCTATCAAATTAAGAAAGATTATCTTTCTTTAGTGGTAACTAACCTGCATCGAGTACGCAACCCTTTTAGATAGCATGGTGATAAATATCTTTTTCAAAAAAAAGGCGATCTGTCGGAAGAGGTAGGTTGTTCATCGGCAAGAAGCTAACACATAATAACGTTCCCGCATTTTAGGGCGGGGGTTAGACCGGAGTTTGAGGTAATCAGCCAAGACTTGTGCCAAAATCTCTCAAATTGCCCTAATTAAGTTAGTACCCGAGACCCATGTAGCTCAATTTGTCAAGGACTTCCTTCGACTTCACGCAGCTCATTCAAGGTTGTAAACGCTCATCACACTTGCACGTTTGAAATTTCGAAAATATTCACGATCGAAACACAACAAATGACAACCACTCAAGTTATTCCATGAGATTGGATGACAAACCATACCAGCCTGCTCCATCTTCGACTCGTTGATCACAGTCTAATCTCAACGATGTAATCGCGGAGTTTAAACTTCCGTATTGTTGTCCTCTAATTAAAGGACCGCGAGCCACAGATACTCAAAGGAAATAAGTCATGAATATAAATCAGAAGAGATCTACCATCTTTTACAAGAATATGAAGGCCCAGATAGAATTTATACGAATAGGAAATAACGGGAGTGATAGTCCTCTTGGGAAACTGAAAAGAGATGTGAGAACTTTTATAGTGATGGATTTATATTAACCGAGACATCTCCCAAGCACATTATCATGGTCCATATGCTGGTTTTGGGGTTCCTATGAATATTCCAAATAGTCTATACAATTAGAGATACTCCATCGGAGACGGGAATTCTTTGAGTTCATGTTTACCGCCGTGATAAAATAGGATGACGAAAATATGCGGGTGCTCTGATAACTATTACATCGCCAGGTAAGTGTGCACGCTCCATGACTAACATTATACCGTATCAGCAAATACTTCCAGGATATGAATAAGCTCTGATTTATTCCATCACTTTGCTCCTAACCACATGTTGGAGGATAGCCTTTCCGTCTTTTGCTATGACGAGGAACCTACAAACGAATGCACGGCATCATCACCATTACCCGAGTTATTCCGACGGAACTTTGGACAGTAACTCTAGTTTGTATTTTGCTGACTTTCTTCTTTGCTTATTAAAGGACCAGAAAGTTTTGCTACTCTGTTTAACACATACCTAACTCGAGGAAGAAACTTCTCAGCTGTTGCAATTAGTCCTCCCCATGTAAATGTCGAAGTTTTTTTCGTCTTTACTACGCTTCTGTTTAATTGCACTAAATTTTGTTCTTTCTACAGTTTAAGTTCAAACAAGTGTAGCAAAACTTTTAATGAAGATTATTCAAGTGTTTCCCTGCTAAGGAAAAAAGGGAAATTTCCTCGGGAAATCTGTATCAAATGCCAAGCCATGAACAACAATTATGCTCCTAAGCGAAATAATGTTTGGATAAGCGAGAATTACCGAATTAGGACTTGAATAGAAAGAGGTGAAGAATCGACAGTTACATGATATCTCTCCGTCAGCAAGGGATATAAGACAAATTAGCTCTATCCCATTTCATTTCTGTTATGAGTGTGTTATTCAATCTATTTCTATATCCGTTTGAAACGATTTTTACATCAAGATTTTAAGAAACTATCAACTTCGCGGCTGGTCCGATGTCTCCTTTTCGGGATCAATTCTCAAGTCATACACTGAAGCTGGCAGAGCCAGCCGCTTTTACATTGTTGGATGGTTTGATCTGCTTGTTATGTGTAAGTTAATTTTCGCCCAATTTTAAATATAATCCGTCGACAGTGGGCTTTCAACGCTTTTCAATTCATTACTTATTACTTAGCAGATATTTCTAAATTTCATGCTTTTAATCGATAGCTTCACTACTAAACGGCTCAATCAACTCAATTATTTTCTACTGTTTTCAGACAATCATTTACAAATCCAGACCAACAAGCCTGGACTACACATGTTTCCAAATCCATCTTCAAAAAATCGGTGCCTTCTCGACTTCTCCCAATCCTTCAGCACTCAGGAGCAGCTTCTTCCTTCGTATACTCTCAAGATGAAGCTGGCTGTAGCACTTGTCGCCCTCTTTGTTTCAACGGTGTCCTCTATGGTCCTTCCACATGCTAGTCTCGCAGTTAAAATTTCCCCGCGTGAAGCTAGACCCCAGCCAGCGCCTAATCCGGTACCAAAGCCATGGAGAAAAGATCATTGTGGTCGCCCAGGTCAAGCTTGCGTCGGTGGATAGCATGATACTATATCGCAGACAACCTCGGACTTTCAAAATCTGTTTCAGCTGTTCAGATAAGGCTATCTACCGGAACGACTTCTCAACTTTTCTCTCCAAGTTCACTATTTAAGAGCTACTTTTTTCCTCATGATCAAATCCTTGCACCAGGACTTCGAAATTTTACTTAATCTTTCCAGAAATATTTTTTTGATGTATGGTATTTTTTTAAGGAACATTCACGCAGGAACATCGGATCGTGGTCAGGAATGAACTTCTATGTATCGATACCATTTGAGAGGTGTCTTGTTTTACATTATATGGCATAAAGTCATCTTCGGGCTACATGATTTATGGATCAGAAGAAGCGGTATAAATAGGGAGTTTTGGGAGTGTATGTTGATGAACTCTACTGTGTTTGATGTATTGGCAGGCTACTTGAATATTCGAATTCTTTTTGTTAATTGCGATTTGAATGATGAAATTTTTGTAAATTACTGCTACCTACTTTTGGCCGGTTTAAATGTGTAAAACTAATGTAAGTATTATCATCTCTCTTTTTTCATTACCATTGGGGGAATTTTAGTTTGTATATTCAAATTGGCCTGGCTTAGGATTCTAATTAGTAATCGAATTTCTAATTTTTAAAGAAGATTACGGGCTTAATAATTGCAGCAGAGGATGGCTTGTCGTTTTCTCTTGTAGATGGAAGCAAACGAATAACACTTTACCCGGTAGTTTATATAATTAGGTGAACACGCCATACAAGCCATTGAAATTTCGGCCGTAGATTTTACTAGATTCTATGGATCCCCAACTAACCTCGATTTGATATTATTAATTTCGTTCAAAGGACACCCTCAAAAAGTCACGGCCTTGCATGTCGTCGAAGCAGACAAACAGCGAGCCCCTTCTTGCAGGGATCCAAACAAGCGAGACGCAGGCAAACAATCGACCCGCAGAGCAAGTGTCGTATGAATTACAGTCGATGCGTATGCAATCCAGGCAACTTCAGGGCAAGCCATATTTTGAGGTTGATCCGCACCCAATCTTGATTACGTGTCGGCTTGCCGCTCACCACCTCCAGCTATGTTCGCCCGGATGCGGGGTGCTGAAATCACACAACAGGGAGACTATCCCCGAAGTTCCAGGGCAATCAAGCACTTTTTGCCTTGCTTGTATTGTATCTCGACAGTGTCCGTAACCCACGAGCTGAAGGGCGAGATAAGACATGTCGTACGCGCCTTGGACCGACTACAAGACTTCCCTCGAGGCCTTCAATGCAGACGGGCGCTGGAACGCAGGAGAGCCTCTGAAAAATCCCTAGTTGCCGAAGAGACCGACGATCAATTGATGTGAGCTTTGGGGCGAAGGAATGGATTCGGTCGGAGTGTCAGAGATGGGTAGGGGATACAGTAGTGGCCACTCGCATTACCACAAGACTGGGCGTGTGACGGCCGGCAACCGAGATTGCCAATATTTTCACAAAAGAGCCGATGATTTAATGTCTCTTATTACCTTCTGGTCGGGGACCACGTCGACTTCAATATTGAATCATAATATTTACGTTTCTACGGTGGATCAGATGTTCACTGTCAAGGTGTGGAGTTTAAGTTGGACCACGTGATATCGCTTATCTTAGCACGGGGCTCCCAAATTCTAAATATGTATCAAAGTGCTCATGGGTACACCTACCTTGTACACGTAGAGAATCTGATCCACCAGATCTGACATTGTCGATCAACCTCCCGTTCCCGTGAAATTCACAGATTAATGAGTATCATGTTCAATGAGCTGTAGTGTCTGAGCATCTGTCACTCGAGATATGTGACGAAAGGGCGTAATTTGTGGATGCTATTTATCTGCTGAGGCCATTCCTTCTCAGAAGCTGTGAAGTAAGTTTCTCTGGAGACTTCGTTACGTGCTGAAGGACCATGTTTCGTCTACTTGCATGTCACCGAGGTCCAACGCTGCCACTTAGCAGCGGCAGCTAGCTCAAGGTGGTTTTGATACTTGCACCTTGGCACGTCCTCATCAGCTACCACTATTTATCTTAAGTAGGCCATAGAAGAACAAATAATTGAGGAGCTCCTCGCAAAGGTACTCGAGGACGTAGCGCCTGATGTTTACATGGCGAAGCCTGATCGTACAGTATAGTCGGCTTCGCCACCACGAAGATGATCGTTGACACGTCGGGCGAGGGACTAGATGTGCGCGAGAGGCTTGTTTAAATTCGAAATTTTTTGGGAAGGATAGGAGATTTTCCTTATGATTGGTGTGGCCCATTATCTTGGGAAGGTTTGCTTGGGCAGAATGAAAAATTGTAACTAGTGTAAATCTATCGCTGTCAATAGCCTGTTGGTAAATAATTGACTATTCTCAAATAATCACTGGTGAAAAACTGTCGTTGCTTTCTGAATATGTGGCGCTTGAAGCATTGTATCTAGCTCTGCCTAAATTATTGTCAATTCGCTGAATCTTCAGTCGCCGAGATCTGCAACGATCATTACGATTTGTGATCGGTGGTCCATTGTCTTGTGTGGTCCTTTATCCTGTGTGGCCCATTATCCTGTGAAATACGTTATATGTAGGGTCCAGCGGTAGACATCTAAAAATAAATAAATAAATATGTAGGGTCCAGCTAAATCGCAGTTCGCTAAGCCTAATTTGGCTTTCTGCCATGCCAAGCTCTTACTATGACGACATTACCAACATTATTGAACTATCCATGAGAACCTCAGGTAAGTCAACAAGCATAGCTTCCATTGGGCGCTAAATGTAAATAAACAAACATATCCAAATAATTTTCACGTATTTCAAGACTTCATTTTTGACAGATCAAGTCATCGCTCTCCAAGTCTGCATACCAAACTGCTCTATAGCTTTCGAATCTAGTCTTCAGATTTGTCTATTCAACCAAATTCAACCATATTTAGAATATCCTATCACCCCAATCTATACAGACATGCTGCTGGCTTACCTACTCAGATTTAACAATTCACTATGGAGGAATCTTTATTGCTCGATTTCCCCAATGGAGAATGCGCTCCCTTGCCTGATAGCCCCTTATTCAATTCAGAAGCAGAGGCGTTTGGGTGGGCGCAGAGGAAAGCCAGTACAAGAGGATATGCTTTTTCCAGCTTATACAAGAATAAGGGCAAAGTTACAGGTGATATTATTCTCTCCTGTTACAACTGCGACAAAGGACCGAAATCTATCAAAACAAACTAAAAATTACGTCAAAATCGAAACAGAGAGATGGAACTGGCAGCAAGAAGTGTGGATATTAGTACAAAATAACTATAAAGCCCAACGAAAGTAAGAAATGGGTGATCATACCTAAGAACTCACATAATCACGGCTGGAATAGCACAAGCATAGCCCATCCAGCTCATCGAATTGCGGCCTTACAAAATACTTTGCGTGCGGAAATCCTTAATGTCGCAAAATCTGGCTCGTCTATTTCTCAATTAATGAGCGCCTTCAGAGGCAGAGAAGGATTCAATTTTAAAGGAAAAGATATCAGCAATATCATTCAAAAGGAGAGGCAAAACAAACTTGGTCGAATGACTCCGTCGCAATGGTTACTGAAGGAGCTCCAAGATAACGGATACAATCCAAGATTTGAGACAAAAGATGGTAATATTCTCTCGAAGCTCATGTATTTCCATTCTCAGGCTATCCAACTATGGAAGAATCATCCTGACGTGCTTCTAATGGATTGTGTTGGAAATGCACAATTATTGCCCTGCATTTCTTGAAATTTCCCGTCGAGACAAACAACGTAAAACTTGTTTTTACAAGTTTGATGTTTGCCCTTGATTAATTAACCTTGATGATTCCTGTTTATCCAAGTTTGTTCAAACTTTAAGATGTTATTTTTATGTTCTAGGAATGATTAGGTCAAGGCTTGATTGGTTTTCTCTATTCTTGATTAATATTGGAAAATATGTTAAATAGGGTATTTTTCTTTCTGTGGAATAATCAATGAGAATAATTTTTACATCAAAGATAATTGTTATCTTTTTGATCAGATTGCACGTATAAGACAAATCGTTTTAACATGCCACTCCTCAACATTTGTGGAGTTACAGGTGGAAATAAGGTCATCCAGCTGGGTCTTGTTTTTCTCTCCAGTGAGAAGGAAAACGACTACAGCTGGGTCCTTCAGCAACTGAGGCAGATTATGATATTAGAGGCTATCAGGGCACCTTTATCTATCGTCACAGATAGAGAACATGCTTTCATGAAATCTTTAGAAGTTCATTTCTCAGATACACCGCACCTGCTTTGTCGGTGGCATGTCAACATGAATGTTCTTGCAAAATCCAAGAAGTATTTTCCGAAACCAACTAAGAAAGGCGATTCCTGCGTAAAGAGTCCTGATTTTTTTGAATTCCTTAAGCAATGGAATGCTGTTCTTGCCGTTACCTCCGAGGAAACCTACGAGCAAGAAGTTGCTAAGCTCAAGGCCATGGCACCCAAGGATGCTTACATTTATGTAGAGCAAACTTGGCTGGTATGGAAGGAAAAGATTGTCAGGTTTTGGGTAGATAAGCAGCTTCACTTTGGTTACACAGTTACCTTTACTGTTGAAGGATGCCATAATAACTTAAAGGACTACCTTCGTCGCTCTACCTACGACTTGTAAGGTGTTTCCGATAAGCTTCTTCTCTTCTGGGCTGCGCAGAAATCTTCTATTGCTGATACAGAGGCTCAAGATCAGCAGAAACCTAGACATAATACAAGCCATCTAATGTTGTCAAAATTAATCAGACGTGTTCACAATTATGCTCTACAGAAGCCCGTGCTTGAGATCCGGAAGACGCCACTTGTTACAGAGCAAGTTCCGCCTTGTTTATGTGTAATGCGTGTTGCATATGGATTATCCTGCCTCCATGATATTTTGAAGTGTCTTCAAGAAAAGCGCCAGCTAGATAAGACTGATTTGCACTCACACTGGTGGTTTAAACGGGATGTAGCCCAAAATATCAACATGGGTATTGATATTTTAGATCCCGAGATAATATCCGCCAGAGGTCAGCTACGTGGCGCGTTAGGAGGGGTTTCAAGAGAAACAGAGTTATCTACTTGACGAAACCCTTCCGAATTTGAGCACATAATCCGGGAGGAGCGCAGTGAGGCTTTTCGAGGAAGAAGGCGTTGCCGAGGCCCTCAACGTCGAAATAATTCCACGATTAATATATCCCATTTTCTCCGCTTGTAGTTTCTACTAGTCTCTCCACAATACCAACTAGAGTCCAAAAGAGGAAGAGAGAAATTGAAGATGAGACGTACTATGTAGCGTCAAGAGTATCTCGTTCAACCACAGCTCTTGGTATTGCTAGATTAGAGGCAAGTGGGGACACTTATGAGCCTGAAACAACGAGTGGACGATCATCTGCAATGGCTCTTTCCTTAATATGGAAAGACAGGCATATTGATGAGCCAGATGTTATCACTGCTACTCTCTGTGCCATGGGTGCAGACGATGAAGTACAAGATGAGACTACGATTAGTGACGGTAGTAGAGAAATTACTGACCCTAACTCAATTTAGCACCACTTGGTATCATTTAATATCTTTAGGAATCAGAAAAGAATGAAACGTAGTTTAATGCGATTTTTAATTACTATATGTACATGTATTTAAGAAAGATTCGAGCCCTGACCCCGCGGCTCAAATAGTAATAGTCTGTGCAACTTGGTCTGTTCCCGGTGCGGTGAGTTATTTCGCTGGCGGTGAATCCAATTAGGCTTAGCGAGCTGCGATTTAGTTGGACCCTATATGTAAACCTTGGAAAGCAGCAATTATCTCTATGGACCAAAAAACAAGTAGATTTAGAATGAACTACAGAGGAAAACCAGTCCAAATCCACCAAACCCTCAGCAGGGCCCAGAGCAGTATCGCCATACAAGTAATGTATGTATTATATTCCATCACATGACGCTGTAGTTACGCGTGGTAATAATCCCTGCACGAAGAGGTATATCATAGACGCGTTTTAGATTTCCTAGAGAGAGAATCAATCAATCCATACGACTTTCA